>JBBPSM010000282.1:4218-15850 GCA_038093595.1 Butyriboletus regius
GCAGAGACAAACTGGGGACCCCTATCTGAAACGAGTGTGGAGGGTAGGCCGTGTATAGACCATACGTGATCTCTAAATAATTTGGCGAGATCTGAAGAGGAACAAGTGTCCATGGTAGGAATAAATACCACTTCTTTGGAAAATCGATCTACGACTACGCAAATAGCGGTGAAAGAACGTGATTCGGGTAAACCCATAATGAAATCTATGGATAAATCTTCCCATGGATGCTTTGCAGTGGGAAGGGGCATGAGTTTTCCTGCCAGTGCTTTTTGCTTACCCTTCGTGAGGGTGCACACTTGGCAGCTGTCTACATATTTTTTAACGTCCGTAGTGACACCAGGCCACGAGAAGTATCGTGTAAGAGTGTGAATAGTTTTAGAATGTCTACCGTGACCCGAGACTGGGGAGTCATGGCATAATGTAAGGAGACGTGTACGTAAGGGTTCGGGGACAAAGACTTTGTTTTTGTTATTTTTGAAAATATTCATATTATAATCAAAGAGGTAGTCATTGATTGCATCGACCCCTAGGGAAATCGATTCGCTTTCAAGCTCCGATAAGAAGTCCGAAGAAAGTGAGACGGAATTAATGAAAAGAGAAGGAGGAAGTACTGTAATATTTGTATTATGGTCTGGTACTGCGTCGCCATGATCTGGTCGATGAGAAAGAGCATCAGCCCAGCCATTGGAAGAACCTGGTTTATAAACAAAAAGATAGTTGAATTTTTGAAGAAGTGTGTGCCAGCGTGCTTGACGACCACTGAGGGTTTGCGGCTTCTTCCAATATTCGAGGTTTTTGTGGTCGGTCCAGATTTCGAATCCTTTGCGACCTATTAAATAGTGACGCCATTCTTCCAGCGCCCGGATGACTGCTAATAATTCTTTATCATAAATAGGGTAGTTGCACTCAGCACTATCAAAAGAATGAGAGATGAAGGTGATGGGCCTCCAATTACCGTCTTTACATAATGTAGAGAGCACTGCTCCTGTGGTGATGTCCGAGGCATCGGTCTCCACTCGCACTTCTTGATCGCGGTTAGGATACGCGAGAAGTGGAGCTGACGTGAATTTTTCTTTTAAGGCTTCGAATGCCTTTTGTTGATCAGGACCCCACGTGAACGGAACATCTTTCTTGGTAAGGTCATTCAGGGGGTGTGCGATCTCGGCGAAACCTGCAATAAAACATTGATAATAATTACATAGTCCAAGGAAGCCTTGCAGCTGTTTGAGTCGAGTCGGCACGGGCCAATCCATGATGCCGGCGACCTTCCCTTTCTGCATTGTTACCCCTTTTTTAGATACTACCATACCTAGAAAGTCTACTTCGTCCGTAGAGAAGCGGCACTTCAAGGGTTTTACGTAAAGGTCATTCTCCCGTAGGTGAAGAAGGACCTCTTTTACTACCTCTTTGTGTTCCTCTTTGGACTTTTTCGACGTAAATATCATACAGCCGTCAATATAAATGATTACCACCGCATACATGTCGTTAAATATGTCGTTCATCATCTGTTGGAATGTAGGCGGTGAGTTAGTCATCCCAAAATACATAACGGTGGGCTCGTATGCCCCGATGGGAGTGACAAAGGCACCCTTCCACTCGTCTCCTTCCTTTATCCGCACATTGTTATACCCCCAACGTAAGTCAAGGGCAGTGAACATATCAGCGTCTTTCAGCCGATCGATTAACTGTGGGATCAGGGGTAGAGGGTAGGAGTTTTTGATGGTGCCCTCATTTAAATATCTATAGTCCATTACCATACGTTTTTTACCATCTTTTTTCAGTATAAAGAAGACTGGCGCTGTTTGCGGAGACTTTGATGGTTTGATGTAGCCCTTCTTGAGTTCCTTGTCAATGAAGGTGTGTACTTCTTCCATCTCTATATCCGATAAGGAGATAACTCGACCCTTCTTTGGCACGAAGTCCGTTTTGAGCTCGATGGCATGGTCCCAGTGCTTCCTTGTTGGCATTCTGGTCAACTCTTGTTCCGAGAAGACATCTAGAAAATCGTGGTAAGCCTCGGGTACCTGCTCTTTAAGTCCTTCTTCTATAGTACATATATATGTAAGGTTATAGTTCATAGGTCCGAGTCCCATAATTTTACAGTATTGTGTACAACGTGGGAAATGAATGGTTTGTTTTTCCCAATCAATCTTGGGGTTGTGGCGGTAAAGCCAATCATACCCGATGATCATACGATGGGTTCCTAATTTAGATATATATGCGTCCAAAGTTTCATAATGTCCTTCGACTTCCACAACCAAGGTTACCGCATGCTGGATTTGGCCTATAGCACTATTTGATCCATTGGCGTTATGTACCTTGATTGGTTGGTCTAAGGTGAAGAAAGGAATTCCGTAACGAGCGACATAGTCTTTATCAATAAAAGTGTGGGAGGCCCCCGAGTCCAAGAGAGATTTGGACTGGTGGCGTACCCATTGGCCGTTCTGCTGGCAATGTATGACAGTCTCAAGTGAGAACTCTCCACCGAATGACAATGTCGTTGCCCGATGCATAGTGACCTTTGGATCGAGGGGTTTATAAATACGCGATATTTTTTGTTGTTTTATAAGAGAATTAAGCACACTTTTATTATACTCCGGTGCCACGCTCAATTGAGATGCTCTTACGGAGTTAGAGGAAATATTACAAAGTACAGATGAAAAAGTAGAAATGGGGAAATCTTCATCTGTACAAGTAACTAAAGGTCCTTGCAAGTGAACACCCTCATCGTTCACCTGCTGCTGCCTTTTAACGCCTCTGCCGCTCGGTGTTTGGCTTCAGCTTCAAACTTGTCCTTATAAAAGGCTTCGGCCTCCTCCGAGATGAAGGTGCGATGTTCTGCTTGTGGTACCGGTGCAGTAACTGGGGGAATTGGGAGCGGGCAACCTGCGAAATGTTGTGCTGTCTGGGCGCCTTGATAAAAACCGGCATACTTGTTTTCTGCCATTTGCACGTAAGTGCCTTGGTCGTAATCCCAGACATACTGGGCGCGTTGTTGGGGGGGACGGGGAGGGTGGCGGTACGGATTCTTTGGACAGTCTGGCTTAATGTGGCCTGTCAAGCCACACAAGAAACAAGTCCAAGTATCGGGTTGAGGAGCTGGCACAGCCTGCTGCACACCTATCTCCATTGGTGCTCCTCGACCGGGTTGGGTACCGTACGGCGTAAATTGTGGCCGTCTTTGCTGCGGGGGGGGAGGTGTGTTGGCGGGTGAGGGGGGTACTGTGGACGTGGAGGTTGCCGAGGTTGGAATCGGGCATTGATTGGAGGTCCCCTTTCAACCTGCATTTGTTCGAAGGATTGCCTGATCCTCTGATATTCCTTGACCATATCCTCGTAGTCCAGTACAAGGGTCCTTGGGTTGAGCTGCACTTGCTCGTAGATCTTATAGTCTATGGCTTTTTTGATGAGGGTGAGGGCATGGTAATCCTCGATGTTTGCCTTCCTCTTCAGCACCTCGAACCTTTGGATGAACAGGTCTATTGGATGCCTGTTCTGCTTCAGCACCTTGAGTTTCCTTAATGACTCGTGCGTGAGTACATTGATCCTGAAGTAGGACCAGATTTTGCATTGGAGGGTGACCCATGAGGGCCAAGCCGATTCCCCTTTTTGCCCGGTGACGATGCCCTGAGCATTTTTGACATCGTAGTACTTCTCGAGGGTGATCTGGGCGAACCCCTTGGCCTTTTTCTCCAACCTGGACAGGACAGCCACGCAGCGCAGCTTGTCCGATTTCCACGACTGGGCGTCCACCCACAGTCATAGCCTTATCCACCACAAATGGAAGGTGGAGCGGTCACCGTCCCATTTCTCAGGGTCGGCGATTTTCTTCGTAACATTGGCCTTGTCTTTGTCAACGTTCAGTGCGGCCAACCGCTGGATGAGGTCGTCGAGATCCACTGGTACCAACATTTATTACTTTTTGGGGGGCGGGTAACGAGGATTTGGGTGGAGGGAGGTTTTCAGATGGAGATAGGGATGAAAGTGTTGGATGCCATAGATGGCAAAAGCAGAGCCGAAGTATGTATATCTTTTCTTTTCTGGGTTGGCCCAGTAGACCTTCTTTCTTCGTTGGGCAGGAATTTTGACTGCTTTTCTTTCAGCTCCTTACTGTATGGTATCTTTCAACCACACTCTGGGGAAGCCTACGTCGGTGTCGATATAAAAAAAACGTGTCCTGGTGACCACAGTGACCTGGGACAAAAACTCTTAAAAACTTTTCCTAAAGTTGGCTGGCAAGCACATCGGGAAGAATCGTGATGATCCTGACTATCGCTCTGATGTGATGTTACGGGTAATCACAAGAACCCGGGTACACCAGCGTAGTACCACACGAACAGTTAGACCTCAACTGATAACAGGGGCTAGTGCACTATGCCCAACAGCAACATTATCCTTATTTGTACGGCGGACGACCATATGTGAACAGTGCTTGGCGAGTGCTTTACTCGTCACCGTCAAGTGGTGATAACTGCAGACATTCCCTTAGCTCTGGGATCCGAGCGGTGTGTATGACAGTCTAATCCAAGTGTTGTGAGTGGGAATCACTACACAGCACACGGCTCAGATCTTACATCTCGCAGGCTACACAAGTCCTGGCTCGATGAAGAGGGTATGTGGGTCGCGTCCGAACAGCACCAGCCTACAATGACCAAAGGCCAAGGCAATGACTATAGGTGATGAACAAAGTGGATTAGACTGGGGATCCAGTCATCTAAGTGTCTACTTTATATATGTTACAGGAATGTACACAGACCAGGCTGTGCGTGAGAGGTATTACTATGTATGGATAGAGTAAGGAAGCGTTCATGAGAGTAGAGATAACGGAAATAACTGTGGGAATAGATAAGGTGTGAAGGGAACAGAGATTAAAGAGGTGAGGCATGTCACGTGACTAAGTCTAGACCTAGGTCAGGTGATGGTTTCTCACGGTCACGTGATGATGGAAAGTGAAGGTTGAATGCGATAAAAAGTTTGAAAATATTCATTATTATAACACTGCCCATCCAATGTCTTTGGGTCCATGTAGGGTCTGCCATCCTGCCCGAAGACACCAGGCGCGCCACTGGTTTCCAATCATGATGCCGACTCCAATACCAGAACTGGCATCTGAGAAGGCTTTGGGGTCAAGAAAGGTGGGTGGGGGGTAGATTGAACAGATGATTGTCCTGCTGTGCAACTTGTTGATCCACCAGTGTAGGTCTTTGTCGAGGTTTTTATCAGGGCAGTGGGAAATGAAAGGTCGCTTGGCACTGGTTGCCAGCATGCTTTCTAGCCCAAGGAGGTAAGTCCAGCCCTGAGGCAGGATGGATGCCACATGTAGCAGTTTGCCATATAGTTCTTGCACGTGTTTAAGGGTGTGCGTTTGTCTCGTGCGCCACTTGATGATTTCATTGGTGTATTTTTCTATTTTGGCAGGGCTAAGGGTTACCGTGCACTGATCCAAATTCCATATGAAGCCTATGTAGGTAGTGGATGATGCGAAAGGCTGGTCTTTGGATGTTTCCCAAGGGATACCAAGGTTATGAGAGATTTCATCTATGTCTGCGATGTTGTATGTAAAGGATGCATCTGTTTCGGAACAGGGGGAACTGCGGGATAGGTCTTGGATAGGGAAAATGCAGCTTTCGTTGAATTCTTCTATGAAGCCGTTTGGGTGTTCCGCACCACTATACCATATTCTTGATGTAGTCTGTCTTATTCTGGAGTCTGCAATGTCCGTTTGCCATTGGCACCTGGCCGTGTTGTATTGGTGGAGTTGAGTGTGGGGGATGCGGAAAAATAGATGGTCATCAACCCATTTGTCAAGTGGGCCGATGCCTTTGGCCCGCAGTATTTCTGCGCCTGCGTCGGCTACTTGCCCATAAGCACTGCAAGATGGCGATGCTCTGAAGGCAACACATGTGTTGATGCACGCTGTTGTGTCCGAAATGCGCACTACTGCCACTGGCCATTGTAATTCGTGTAATGGTATTGTTCTGTATGCTTCTGCTACATCTCATGTGGCTGCCTGTGATCCTGGGGGTAGGCGTGATATCAGCAAGTATACCATCAAGAATTTTCCCCAGATGCAAGGGGAGAGTTCCATTGCGATGGCATTATTGATGGATATGCTCGGGAATCGAGAAGATGTCTCAATGGGGAATGAGAAGTTTTGTACTAAACGGAATTTGCCCGGTTTACCAGGTTTGGGTATTAGTGATAGAGGAGAGGATTGGAATGGGCCTATAGCAGCTTCTATCACTGAGAAGGATAGAGGTCCTATGTAGCGGCCTTTAGTTAATTCTTTATTCACGATGTCGTCGAACTCGGATTTGTAAACGGCGAGGGAGGTACTATTTGAAGGGGTTTGTATACAGGAAAGCAAGGGGTATCCTACAATGAAACCTTTGCGCAAGCCAGACAGGATGGATGGGAAGTGATTAATTAGTCCCGTCTGTTGCAGTTCGGTCTCCCAGGCATCTGCCCTATAAGGGGTTTGTGGCTGGTGCCTTCTGTGCTCGAGGGCATGCACTAGCTCCATGTGTGAGCGCACTGCATCCCCAGCAGGCATGCATGCTATCGTGTTTTTCGTGACATCCGTTTTCACGCTGCCACATGCTACATAGGATAGCTCCTGATTCTTTGACTCGCAGTGCCTTATTGAAGTGTTTGATGAAGGTGTTGAATTGGTCATTCCAGGTCCGCTTGGCTGCACAGACGGGGAGAGTGTTGTTTGGTAGGGAGGGGGCTTCATGTGCGGTGTGGCTCGAGAAGGAGGCAGGTAATTGGGAATCTGTGCAAAAAGACCAGGGGCGTTTGGGTAGCCCGGTATCTGCATGCTCTCTGGATGGAGGGGATAAGGGCCATTTGTATAGGCTGGCTGATCATGAGTGCATGGGTTTAGCGGCAGCACTGGGCGTGTAGGGCTGGCTTGATAAGGATGAAAAGTGGTCGTTGACCTGTGGTTGTGTACCTGTGGTCATTGACATGTGTACAGATGGGATTACAACACGTCAAGATGGAGTAGTTATTGTGCCCCCAACGTATAGTTGGGAGTGATGTGCAGGTATGCATATAGCATTGTAGTACGATTGTTTGGCCATGGGTGCCAATTTTATGAGGAGATGTTCACGTCCCGATGGTGGTCCACATGGGAATAGTGCCCGTGTGTGGCATTGGGATGGAATGTGAGTGCCCGCATCCCGATGGTAGTCCACATGGGAATAGTGCCCGCATGCAGCATCGGGATGGAATGGGTAGTAAGGTATGAAAGTGGAGATGGAAGGGGATGAGAGAAGTGCAAGGTGTGGTTGAAATTAGCTGATGTTACTGTTGGAGATTGCAAGCTCGTGCTGTTCAGCCCTGACCCGAGCTGCCAATGCAGTTGTTATCTATTTCAACTTTTTCCATCACTCGTCATGCAACATTGTGTCGTCGTCTCCCATCACTGTTTCCATTCCACCTTTTGACATGTGTGCCACATCGTGTCACGACATTGCCTAAGCACACAATACCCTTTTTCATACCTCTCCCCTTTGTCGTACCGTATATAAGAAAGACTGCTCATTATCACAGCACCTCAGTCCGTTGCTTATCGTGCACGACAACTGAGGTAAGCTTATACCATTATACCTGCTACCTACTCAAACTCACTCGTACATAGTCGAACTCTTTGTTAGGTGAATATATTCAGTCCGTTGCTTATCACACACAACGACTGAGTCGAACTCTTTGTTAGCTGTCACGCGCTGTCCATTTTTAGCCTTGGTATAAGCTTACCTCAGTCGTCGTGTGCGATAAGCAACGGACTGAGGTGCTGTGATAATGAGCAGTCTTTCTTATATACAGTACGACAAAGGGGAGAGGTACGAAAAAGGGTATCATGTGCTCAGGCAACGTCGTGACACGATGTGGCATGCATGTCAAAAGGTGGAATGGAAACAGTGATGGGAGACAACGACACAATGTTGCATGACAAGTGATGGAAAAAGTTGAAATAGATAACAACTGCATTGGCAGCTCGGGTCAGGGCTGAACAGCACGAGCTTGCGATCTCCAACACTCCCCCTCAAGCTGTGTGCAGCCCGAGTTCGCGCATGAAATGCTTGACTTTCGGCGATGGGAGCACTTTGGTAAGCACGTCAGCGACCATATCGTCGGTAGGACAAAAAATGAGGTGCATTTTGCCCTCGTCGATTACCCAACGAATGAAATGGAAGCGAATGTCGATATGTTTTGTACGCGCATGATACTGATGGTCCTTTGCGAGAGCGATGGCGGACTGGTTGTCCAAGAAGAGTGTGATGGGGTGTGTGATGGATTCGAACAATTCGCCGATGAGCGAATGAAGCCAGAGCGCTTCTTTCGTCGTGTGGGTGGCTGCTACGTATTCGCTCTCGGTTGTCGAGAGCGAGACGATCTCTTGCTTCTTTGAACTCCAAGATACCACACCACCATCGATGAGGAACGCATAGCCGGACACGGCTTTCCGGTCTTCAGCCATACTCCCATCGGCATCAGTATAACCCATCAGGGGTTTTTTGACGCCGCCGTATGTCAGGCGCATCGCCTTGGTGCCGACCAGGTACCTGTAAATGCACTGAACGGCATCCCAGTATGGCATTCCCAGATTTCTTGAGAAGCGGGAGATGGTGGCAACTGCATATGAAATGTCGGGGTGCGTGCCGAGCGCGGCATACATGAGTGATCCCACAGCCTCTCGGAGGGGGATGTGCTGCATTGCGGCATAGCCGGAACCTGTGGAAGGCGACTGACTCGAGCTAAGTTTGAACTGAGGCTCCATGGGGGTGGACACAGGCTTCAATTCATCGAAGTTGAAGCGTCGTATGATCGAGTCCAAGTATGACTGTTGGGACAATGAGAGCGTGCACTCCTCGCGGTCTCGGGTTACCTCAATTCCAAGGAGTCAATGAAGTTTGCCGAGATCTGTGATCTCGACGTGCTCACGAAGGTGCGATTTCAGCTTGTCAATGAGTGGCGCAGATGTCACAGCTATGGTGCAGTCGTCAACATGAACGACAATGATCATGAGGGAGGTATTCGTCCGCTTGATGAATACTGCTTGATCGACTTCGCACTGCTTGAATCCTATCTTTTCGATGAGAATCTCGACTAATTTCTGATATCAACGTCGACCGCTCTGTTTTAGTCCATACAGTGTCTATTGTAGGTGGCAAACAAGGCAAGGGTGCCGCGAATCGGCATAGCCAGGTGGCTAACGCATGTAAATGCATTCGTCGTCAGTAAGTTCGCCATTGAGATAAGCACCCTTAATATTGACTTGATGGAGTTCGAGATTTCGGCGAGCAGCTATGGCAAGAACAGTGCGAATGGATGTGAGCTTAGTGACAGGAGCGTAGGTGTCTAAATAGTCAATGCCGGGTACCTGTGAAAAACCCTGCGCAATGAGGTGGGCCTTGTACCTGACAATGTTTCCAGCGGCGTCCTTCTTCGTACGGAATACCCACTTAGAACTGACGAGGTTAGCTCCTGCAGGAAGCTCGACTAGCTCCCATGTACCGGCCCTCTGTAGTATAGCCAGTTCTTCGTGTATCCCTTGCTCCCAATGAGGCCAGTCGGGTCAGCGCTTTGCCTCAGCGAGTAACACCGGTTCGAGTGCTTCGGCTGCTGCCATATGCTCGTTTAGGCACAGCACAAGTTCAACGTCATCATCGTAGTCAGCAATGGCGTGCACTGCGGTGTGTACTTCATGCGCGGTGTTATTGTCATCGGGAGTAGCTGGACCAGTATCTGGGTCAATTTCAATGATCTGGTCAGGGATTTGCATACCGCATGCTACTGCATGATCGGCAGCCTTGCCGTGGACTATGTCAAGAATGCGCTGACTGGGTTTGCGGACTCGCTTGGGACGGACCTGATCGCCTGGGTCTAGGACAGGTGGCGCAGACTTATGAGTGATAGCAGGTATAACCGGCTGTGTGGCTGTTGCTGGCGCGGTGTGGGGGTATACGCTAGGGGAACTTCAATTTGATGTTCGTCTTCCTCCCCTTCAAGGTTACCCAGCATGTGGTCAAAATAAACATTGCGCTTGACCGTCACGGTGTGGCGCGATGGCCAATAGACACGACAACCGTACACTGTTTTGTCATCAATTCCCACCCACCGGCCAACCTCCACACAGCCACCCAACTTATTGCCTCTCTCAACGTGCACAAAAACCTTTGATCCCCACTCACGGATGGAGCTCAAATCAGGCTTCTTTCCGAATGCCACCTCGTAAGGAGTTGATCCACTCAGGGACTTGGTAGGTGTCCTATTCTTCAACCAAATGGCATGACGCACAGCTTCACCCCAAAGGGATTTAGGTAGCCCGCTCGCATGCAACATCGCGCGGACTCGTTCGAGTACCGTGTGATTCAATTGCTCAGCCACACCATTGTGTCAAGGGGTGTCGTGCGCAGTGAAGCACTGCACAGTACCTTGGCGCTCTAGGTACAGTATGAATTCCTTCGATTGGTACTCGCCACCCCAATCGGAATGGAGCACCTTGATGCGCGCTGCGAGCTGGCGGTCGAGCCAGGCTTCAAACACCTTGTACGCCGCAAAGGTTTCACTTTTCCGACGAAGAACATGCATGTAGGTAAGCCATGTCTTGTCATCCATGAAGGTGATGTAGTAATGCTGATCACCAAGCGTAGTGATGGGTGAAGGGCCCCAGACATCCAAATAAACCAGCACACCCAATGAGGAGGCATGCTCTCCCTCGCGCACCTTGGTGATAGGCTTGCGAGTGGCCTTTGCATAGATGCAGGACTCGCAAAAGGTGCCCTTGTCCTTTGTAATATCGAATACCAAACCTGTAACAAGTCCCTTTGCAGCGAGCTGACGAGAAACAGAGGGGGTGATATGGCCCATCCGGCGGTGCAGCTCCATAACGGTCACGGTCTCTGTGGCAGCTAGTGTGGTGTCATAATCATGAACGACGCAGTACAGTCCTTTCGCGGTACATGAAATACAACCAATAGTATCGCCATCTGACCCACGAATTGTACAATAGCCATCTGCAAAGGTTGTCGAGAGCCCAAGCTCATCAAGACGCCCTATTAAGACAAGGGTATATCCCACTGCAGGTGAGAAAAGGACTTCAGTCAGACGAAGCTTGCTGACGTCATAACCATTTGGGACTTCAATAATCATATCGCCTACACCTGTCACACTGAATTGCTGGCGATTTGCCGCAGTAAATGATTTCGAGGGGATAGTGGTGAGGCTTTCAAAGTGTTCGCGGTATGGGGATATGTGACGAGTTATGCCCAAGTCGAAGAGTTCGACGCGGCGCACAGAATGGGAGTTGTCATTCGAGACTTCTAACGCTTCGTTCTCCAGGTCAGTGTGAGGATCCAGGGAAAAGCCAGCATCTGCTCACAACTTTTCACCATCCTCATTGGCAGCACAGATGCTGTCATCATCAGCTACCGAGGAGTGGTCGTTACATGGTGCATCGGCCAAATCAACCCATGCGTCATCCGAGAACAATGTGAACAGCAAATCCGGCTGGAAATCATCATCACCTGAGGGGTCAAAAACACCGAAGACACCCTCTTCATCATCATCACCGAAAGTCTCCACATGAGCAGAGTGCTCAATCATGGATGAGGTGGGCTTC
>JBBPSM010000284.1:0-15751 GCA_038093595.1 Butyriboletus regius
CCTCTTAACTCTATAAGTGTTATGGATAATGAGGGGGTACTACCTTTTTCCTTACCAACTCCACCCCTCACCCCGGGTCTCTGGGACGACCTCCTCTTTGACACCGGCAATCTCCCTTGTGTTACACTGACTCGGCGTGCGTAACAAGTGACACGACCGTGTTCCGTTCCCAACCACAGGCGATGTGGTCGAACACGTCTCTTCCTCTATATGGCTGAAACCTAGTTTAGGGCGGAGAACCCTAGCACTCTAACAGCAGAGGAATCGACAGAACCTAGCCTAGGCACAAAGGGCCTAGTGCTCTAGTGTCGATGATGATGCTCCTGTGGCGAACTGCCCCGACAGTGTCGGCGTTCTGCAGACAGGCAGCAAAAAGGGGCGCTGATGATCAGGAAGATCAGAAGCGCAACGGTGGAGATGACTTCCAACTCTAAGCAGATGAGGTGGTAGAGCAAAGCGAGCGGAACAGGTGATTACACAGTATATTGTGTAGATCAAGGTTAGAGTTACATGGGTGGTAAGAAGCCTCTATATATAGGGTTATAGGTAATTTAGGGGAGGCTTCTCGAGACCATAAATAGACATACTGTATTCGGCCAAGATGGGATCGGGGGGAATAGGAAATATGAGGCTATGTGCGAGAGAGCACAGCCGAGAGGGAATGGTCCGAAGGAAATACAAATGAGAAAGGAGAGATCCGCACCACTGCCTTGCGCAGCCATGATGGCAGTGGTCATAGCCTCACACTGCCTAGAAGGCAGTGTCGTCCAGTGCCGGTGAAGGGAGATTGCCATTCCAAAGGAGATCGCCGGAGTCAAAGAGGAGGTCGTCCCATAAGCCCGGAGTGAGGGGTAGAGTGGGTAGGGAAAAAGGTAGTACCCCCTCATTATCCGTAACATTACCCTCCTCGTAGTCTTGAAGTTCCACCTCAAGAGCTTCTATCTCCGTCGTTAACGAGGTAATCGGAGAGATCCCATGCGTCGTCTGGTAGGTCGTTCTGAAGGCAGACCTGCCAGGAGTGCCCGAGTCGTTGGCAAGTAGTACAGCGTCGTTGAGGGCAATAATACTGTGGATGTCCGGGGGCAACCATGTTGCAGAAGGGGCAATGGTACCTGGGACATTTGGTGCGTAGGTGCCCGGGTTGGTGGCACTCATAGCAGACTTGTCCAGGGGTGGGATCACGAGAGGTGGGGGAAGTGACGGCGGGTACGTCCACAGCATGGGGATGATCACCCACGGAGATATGCTGTTTGGGTGGACAAAGGGGTTCCTGAACTGGGACTGAGGGATGGGAATGGGGGGAGCTGGAGGGCTCCGCGCTGTAGAGTCTCCCAATGAGGGGGGAATAGGGTCAGCAAGGGAAGCATGATGGGATGGGAGGCCAGCTGAGAAAACCATGGCACCTCGTCGGCGTAGGCGTCTGGTTGGACCCGAAAGGGGTTGTTTGACTGGAGTAAGGATGGGCTGAGTTGGTATGGGGGTGGGAGGTCCGTCGTCGACGAGGGTGGTGGTGGAGTTGTCAGAGGTGGAGGTACTTCTGGTGGCTCCGTTTGGCTGTCTAGTTGGTGTTGTAGGGAGTTGATCAACTCTGTTAAGGCTGAGACTTCGGCGGAGACCTTCCCTAGAAGGTTTGGCAACAGAGGGTTGTCCTCTGGATGGACGGGCGGGGGCAGTGGTGTTGCGAGGGGCAAAGAAAAATGTACGCTCTTCTTGCTCACGCAAGAAGAGGACGGGAGCGAGGTGTCTTTCAAGGTGGCGGAAGGGGAGGAGTGAAACGGAGAAGTTGAACCCCTCGTCGTGGAGGTAGTCCAGGATGGTTTGACGAATTTGCAATAGGAGTGTCGTGGGGTGCATCTCTCCGAGGTGATGGGCACCTGTCTCGCTCCAGGGGGGCCGGGTGAGAAGGGTTCGAAGGGAACCATACAACCTGAATAGCTCAATGAGCTGGGTGAGGCTGGGGTTGCAGAGGAAGAATGGAATGGATCTAAGGGCGGCGAGGGAGTCTCTGTCCTCCAGGAGTCCGGCATAGTAAATGCGCTGGGCATAGTCGGGAAGGCGTTGGAGGCATTCGGAGAGGGGAAGGGGTGCATTGTCGCGGGACATCTACCAGGAGTAATGATATGGGCAGCCGTTTATAGAGCAGAAACACTCGTGTTCCTGGGCATGTTTAGGAATGTCGAGGTCGGGATAACGTACTTGGAGTCTGGCTTGGGTAGGAGCGGCGGAAATGCAGGAGATGGTGATAAGAAGCGAGGAAAGATCTTCCTTTGGCATTGGAACTCCGTCAGAGTTTATGCCGGCTTTTATACTCCTTTAGCGTTGTCTTGGCGTTTCCTAGATTGGACTCGGGTTCCCAAGTCTGCTCTGCGGCAGTGTATCCTTTCTAGTGTACGAGGTACTGCCTTCAACCTTTTGAACCCCGATGATTGATGATGGATTCAATTTCATATTCCTCTTCCGCTCCAATTTGTTCCAGAGGGGGTCGGGTGAAGTTGGGTCCATGTTCAGGCATTTCCTGGTACGGGGAAAGTAGGGATGCATGGAACACGTTGTGGATTCTCCATTGGGTTGGTAGCTTTAATTGGAAGGCTACGGCTGATATCACTTTCGTGATCTCGAAGGGACCAGTGCGCTTCTGGGAGAGTTTTCGCGAGGGTACTTGGAGTTTCTGGTTTCTGGTTTCAAGCCAGACCTTATCTCCGATTTTCCAGGGTTTGAAGCGAGAGAACGTTCTCTCCTTCATTCGTTGTTGTGCCAGTATGTGGGCCACTTGTGCTTCCTTCCGTGTGTCTTCCATGCTCGAGAGTCTTTGTTCTAAGGCCGGAAGAAAGGTATGTCCGAGGGGTGGGTAAGATCGAGGTTCGTATCCAAGGATCAGTGAAAAAGGGGATTTGCCGGTGACCGAGTGAATGGCAGAATTATGCGCGAATTCCGCCATCGGTAGTAATTCCAGCCATTTGTGGGATTGTCCTTCACAGAAGATCCGTAGATAGGTTTCCAGTTCTTGGTTATACTGTTCTGTCTCTCCGTCCATTTGTGGATGATAGGCCGTCGATAATGCTACATCGTATTGTAGCAGTTGGGCTAGCTCTCTTGCAAACGCTGAAGCAAACTGTGGCCCTCGATCGGATACGAGTTTGTCGTGCAATCCGTATCACAGGAACACTTTTTCAAAGAAAAGACGGGCTATGCCAGCTGCGTCTACCGTTTTCGAGCAGGGGGCGAGAATTACCCCCTTACTAAGGCCATGGTCGACCATGACCATAACCAAGTCAAAGTCCCCAACAGGGGGTAGGTCGGTGATTAAATCCACCGAAAGGTTCTGGAATGGGCAGCGTCCTTCAAAGGCTAATGGCGTGACCGGGGGAACCATGGGGTGAGTTTGAACTTTATTAGACTGGCATATAGCACAGCCCTGGATGAATTTCCGGACGAACGTAGAGAGGCCAGGCCACCAGTAGTCCTTGGAGAGCAGTGCCACCGTGCCCTCCCTTGAGGGATTCATGGGTGGAGGTGACAAGGTCTTTCCGTGTGGGTTCTGGGATATATAACTGTCCTTTATAGTAAAGGTGATCTTCCAAAAAGTTCCAGTCGTCGGGAGAGGTTCTGGCGAAGAGAGGTTCTTCCTTTTCCATAGCATGAAGTGCGGAGATCACTAGGGGATCAGATCTCGTGGAATCGCTGATTTTCTGCGAGAGGGCTAAGTCAATTGCCCTGACCTGGTGATCAAATGCATTGGAGGGGAGGATCTGGACGTCTTCGTTATCCTTTGAGGTGTCAATTTCATCTCGACACGAGAGTGCGTCAGCCGGTGCCATTTTCGTGCTGGGGAGTGCCTGGTATTCCATATCAAAGTCCTGTAAGAACAGGAGCCACCTGGCCTGTCGCCGTGACAGCTTTTGAGGTTCCTTGAAGTAGATGAGGTTTTTGTGGTCCGTCAAGACGACCATGGGATGTGGAGACCCGAGCAGGTATTGTCTCCATTCCTCCAACCCCCGTATGACAGCCAAGAGTTTCCTGTCATATATGTCATAATTTCTCTCTGCCGGAGAGAAAGTCTGAGAGAGATATCCACATGGGCGTAGGTCCCCGTTGGAATCTGTTTGCATTAAGACTGCTCCTGAAGCAGTCAGTGAAGCGTCAGTCATGAGGGTAAAGGGTTTCGTCTTATCGGGGAAGGCTAGCACCGGTTCTCTAGTGAAGGCATGTTGCAACTTCCGGAAGGCTTTCTCCTGGGTTTCGCCCCAGCACCAAGTGGTGGTGCTCTTGGTTAGGTCCAGTAATGGACGTGCGATGTCGGAGAAGGAGGGGATGAATTTCCTATAGAAATTGCAAAAGCCGATGAAGGAGCGAACATCCTTCATGTTAACGGGTGGTTTCCATTCTTTGATGGCCTTGAGTTTGGTTGGGTCCATACGGACCCCATTCTTCCCTACAATCATATCCAAATACTCTACCTCGTCCGCTGAGAATGTGCATTTCTCTAGCTTGAGGTACATCTCATGTTGTCGGAAGCATTCTAGGACCTTCCACGTCCTTTCATCGTGTTCCTCCTGATCCGTTGAGTGGATCAACAGGTCGTCCATGTAGATCACCAGCCATCCTTCTGCGATATAATCGCCAAAAAGGTCATCCATGAAGGCCTGGAACGTTGCTGGGGAGTTACACATCCCAAAGAACATTACATTTGGCTCAAATAAGCCGAGCAGGGTGAGGAAGGTGGCCTTCCAGCGATCTTCCGGTTTAATCAGAACGTTGTTATAGCCCCACCATATGTCGAATTTGGTGAAGATCGACGATCCCTTTAATTTATTGACTAGGTCGGAGATTAAGGGGAGAGGGTAGGCGTTCTTGATGGTGTGGCTATTCAGGTACCGGTAGTCCTGGCAGGGTCGGAGCTTCCCATCCTTCTTTTGGACAAAAAAGAAGGGGGCGGCTTGGGGAGATTTGGATGGAGAGATCTTCCCTGTCTCCAGATGTTCTTTGATGAACTCCTTGCAGGCTTCTTGATCCGCAGGGTTCAGAGGGTAGGCTTTAGCTCGTTTTGGGATAAACGAGTCTTTTAGCTCAATGATGTGATCATAGGGTCGGGAGGGGGGTAGTTTCATGTTCGTCTTCTCCGCGAAGACATCCTTGTAGGTCTCAAAGGCTTTCGGGAGTGAAACCTTTGTCTTGTGCGCCTGTTGAGCGATGGCTGTTGAGAGAGTAGCTCTCCTGAGCATACAGTCCGGCCCTGTTCCTCCGTGTGCATTGATGAACCCTGCTCGTTGCATGGGTTCCCAGGACCAAGTCGCTAGATGGATGTTGTCCTCTACGTGGGCCGTTTCGTCGTGGCCTAGATACCTCAGCAGGTATCTCTGTTCGATGGTACCAGGGGTGTCCCCTGTCGTGTACCGATAGTGCGACGGCACTATAGTTACCCATCCACTTTTCCAGTCAATTTCCGGGTTGATGGCCCACAGCCAAGGGAGTCCTAGGATGATATCATCCTTGCCGCATTCCAGGACTAGGAGGTCCCACCACTCCATTAGTCCACCATAGTCCAAGACGATCATCGTCTTGAACCGAATCTGTCCAGACTGATTCTGGGTACCGTCCACATTCCATGCTCGGATTGGATGTTCCAATTCGTGGACCGGTAGTTATAACCATGCCACCAGTTTTCTTGAGATGAAACAACCGGTGGCTCCACTGTCGAGGAGTGCGTTTTTGCCAATGAATTTCCCTGGTTTCCGGATCTTTAGAGGGATACGAATAGAATTGTTCTTAGATCCGGAAATAAATACAGGGGCTATCGTGTAGGAGGAAGGCAACGTTGGTTTGCCTCCTCCATTTAAAAATGTGACTCAGTGGAAATTGATGTGGGAAAGATGGGATCTAGTGAGCACTCATTGATAGCCTCATCCCATTCGTTTGCGGCCTGATCGTCTGACTCCATACCCATGTCCAGTGGGTCTCCATGTTCGTCAAGCCTGGTGTCAAAGCTCTGATGCAACGTCCGAAGGACTGTGTCCTTCCCCTTGTTTTTGACAAGACCGGCTATGTACCTGTCCAAGGGTTCTGATAGGCTGCCCCCATCGCGCGTGTGTGGAACTGCCCCAAGCGGTTTCTCGGTGGTGGTGGTGGTGATGGTTTGGGTGTAAGCTGTCGAGGGTTTCTTCTTGCGGTTGTTAGGCACATACCCTGGATGGTTTCTGGTGGAGCACCCCATCTTCTGGCAGACAAAGCACCTATTTTTTCGCATTAAGCGAGCACGAGTGGGGGAATCTAGGGTGAGTCGGTCGACGTCCATGGCGTTTGGATCCCTGAAACTCCGTCCTCCTCAGTAATGTGTGGAGGTCCCTCGTTGGATTGCTTTCATTCTCTGGAACCCAGTTTCGGAATGTGGGGTAGAAGCACGTATTGGGGTAACTTTGTCTTCCAAGTCAGACCCTAAAAGGGCTGAGAGATTGATGCGGTGGATGGTTTCGACCTGGGGTGACTACCTCTGTAGTCGTTGTCTGAACCTTCAGTTGAAGATGGATTGCGAAGGTGCGATGGCACTTCGCAGTTTAAAACCTTGATCTTTTGTTATGCCAACTCGGCGTGCGTAACAAGTGACACGACCGTGTTCCATTCCCAACCACAGGCGATGTGGTCGAACACGTCTCTTCCTCTATACGGCTGAAACCTAGTTTAGGGCGGAGAACCCTAGCACTCTAACAGCAGAGGAATCGACAGAACCTAGCCTAGGCACAAAGGGCCTAGTGCTCTAGTGTCGATGATGATGCTCCTGTGGCAAACTGCCCCGACGGTGTCGGCGTTCTGTAGACAGGCAGCAAAAAGGGGCGCTGATGATCAGGAAGATCAGAAGCGCAACGGTGGAGATGACTTCCAACTCTAAGCAGATGAGGTGGTAGAGCAAAGCGAGCGGAACGGGTGATTACACAGTATATTGTGTAGATCAAGGTTAGAGTTACATGGGTGGTAAGAAGCCTCTATATATAGGGTTATAGGTAATTTAGGGGAGGCTTCTCGAGACCATAAATAGACATACTGTATTTGGCCAAGATGGGCTTGGGGGGAATAGGAAATATGAGGCTATGTGCGAGAGAGCACAGCCGAGAGGGAATGGTCCGAAGGAAATACAAATGAGAAAGGAGAGATCCGCACCACTGCCTTGTGTAGCCATGATGGCAGTGGTCATAGCCTCACACTGCCTAGAAGGCAGTGTCGTCCAGTGCCGGTGAAGGGAGATTGCCATTCCAAAGGAGATCGCCGGAGTCAAAGAGGAGGTTATCCCATAAGCCCAGAGTGAGGGGTGGAGTGGGTAGGGAAAAAGGTAGTACCCCCTCATTATCCGTAACACCTTGGGACAGTGATCTCCTGACACCAGCACTGGACGACACTGCCTTCTAGGCAGTGTAGGGCAATGGCCACTGCCATCATGGCTGTGCAAGGCAGTGGTGTGGACCTTTCCTTTTTCTATTTCACATTTCTTTTGGACCATTCCTCCTCAGCTATGCTCTCTCGCGCATAGCCTCGTATCTCCCAATTCCCCAATCCCATCTTGGCCTCATGTAGTATATCTATTTATGGTCTCAGGAAGCCTCCCCTAAACTACCTAAAACCCTATATATAGAGGCTTCTCTTCCCCATGTAAACTCTAACCTTGATCTACACAATATACCATGTATTGGTCATTCAGTTCCGCTCGCTTCACTCTACTGCTTCACACGCTTAGAGTTGGAAGTCATCTCCACCGTTGCGCTTCTGATCTTCTTGATCATCAGTGCCCCCTTTTGCTGCTTGTCTGCAAAACGCTGACACCGTCAGGGCAGTTCGCCACAAGAGCATCATCATCGACACTAGAGCGCTAGGACCCTTTGTGCCTAGGCTAGGTTCTGTCGATCCCTCTGCCATTAGAGTGCTAGGACCCTCCATCCTAGACTAGGTTTTGCCCGATAGAGGAAGCGACGTGTTTGACCACATCACCTGTGGTTGGGAACGGAACACAGTCATGTCACTTGTTATGTACGCCGAGTCGACGTAACAAAAGATCAAGGTTTTAAACTGCGAAGTACCATTGTGTCTTCACAATCCATCATCAACCAAAGGTTCGGACAATGACTACAGAGGTAGTCACCCTGGGTCAAAACCATCCGCCGCATCAATCTCTTAGCCCTTTTAGGGTCTGACTCGGAAAAAGAAGCTACCCCAACACGTGCTTCTACCCCATACTTCGAAATGTCTTCATCAAGAAGAATTCCAGGGTCATCCCGCTTCCCTCACCCAGCTGCCCGTCCATCTCCCCCACTGTCCAGATCGCCAGGTATTCCAGGTGCTCTCCACTCATACTCCACAACCCCATCGGTAGAACCTTCCCATCTGCCGCAATCAGAACTGATTGTCATAGACCCACCATCCGACAAGGAAGAGATCTTTACCAGAGACACAACCCAGCCAATGGACCTCAGCAGCATCAATAGAAGGACCCAACAGGATTTAGACTCTGATGACGAAGACATGCCCAAGATCAAAGCAGCACTCCCCGAGGAGTTTAGTGGAAACGTAGAGGACGCCAGGCGATGGCTCCTCACTATGGAGGCGTACTTCTCGCTCCATACACAGTATGACGAGAATGCCAAGCGGTATACGCTCTTGAACAGGATGTCCAAGGGCCAAGGAAGGGCCTTTGCAGAGGCCTGGCACATGAAGCTTGCTGATACAGCTATGCCAAATGGAGACAAGACCTATATGAAGATAAAGGAGGCATTCATGACAACCTTCTCCCCCCATAACTCCAAGGACATGGCCAAGGCCGAGATATCAAACATAACCCAAGGAAAGTCATTGTTCAATGACTTCCTATCTCGCTTTGCCCTCCTTGCCATATGAACGGGAGCAACGGAGATGTCAACAATTGCCGAGTGGTTCCTCCATGCTGTGGACCCACGAATCCTTCAACAACTTGTCAATTGTGGAATTTTGGATACCACAACCTCAATCGAGCAGATCTACGATAAGGCATCCGCTATTGAAATAGGGTTCCAAAGAATGAGAGCAATTCAACGAGGGACCTCCACACACTATGGAGGAGGAAGGAGTTCCAGAGATCCCAATGCCATGAATGTCGACCGACTCACCCTAGATCCCCCCACCCGTGCTCGCTTAATGCGAGAGAATAGGTGCTTTATCTGCCAGAAGACAGGGTGCTCCACCAGAAACCATCCTAGGTATGCACCTAACAACCGCAAGAAGAAACCCTCGACGGCTTACACCCAAACCATCACCACCACCACCACCGAGAAACCGCTTGGGGCAGTTCCACACACGTGCGATGGGGGCAGCCCATCAGAACTCTTGGACAGGTACATAGCCAGTCTTGTCAAGAACAAGGGGAAGGACATGGTCCTTTGGACATTACGTCAGAGCTTTGACACCAGGCTTGATGAACATGGAGACCCACTGGACATGGGTATGGAGTCAGATGAACAGGCCACAAATGAATGGGATGAGGCTATCAATGAGTGCTCACTAGATCCCATCTTTCCTGCATCTTTTTCCACTGAATTGCATTTTTAAATGGAGGAGGTAAACCAACATTACCTTCCTCCTACAAGATAGCCCCTGTATTTATTTCCGGATCAAAAAGCAATTCTATTCGTATCCCCTTAAAGATCCAGAAACCAGGGAAATTTATTGGCAAAAATCCGCTTCTCGACAGTGGAGCCACCGGTTGTTTCATCTCAAGGAAACTGGTGGCATGACTATGATTACCGGTCCGCGAATTGGAACACCCAATCCGAGCATGGAACGTGGACGGTACCTAGAATCAATCTGGACAAATTCGGTTCAAGACAACAATCGTCTTGGACTACGGTGGACTAATGAAGCGGCGGGACCTCCTAGTCCTGGAATGTGGCAAGGATGATATCCTAGGACTCCCTTGGCTGCAGGCCGTCAACCTGGAAATTGACTGGAAAAGTGGACGGGTAACAATAGCACCGTTGCACTATCAATACCTGCTAAGGTATCTAGGCCACGACGAAACGGTCCACGTAGAGGACAACATCCATCTGGCGACTTGGTCCTGGGAACCCATGCAACGGGCTGGGTTCATCAATGTGCATGGAGGAATAGGGCCAGACTGTATGCTCAGAAGAGCTACTCTCTCAACGGCCATTGCTCAACAGGCACACAAGGCGAAGGTTTCACTTCCAAAAGCCTTTGAGACCTACAAGGATGTCTTTGCGGAGAAGACGAATATGAAACTACCCCCCTCCCGACCCTACGATCACACCATCGAGCTAAAAGACTCGTTTATCCCAAAACGAGCTAAAGCCTACCCTCTAAACCCTGTGGAACAAGAAGCCTGCAAGGAATTCATCAAAGAACATCTGGAGACAGGGAAGATCTCTCCATCAAAATCTCCCCAAGCTGCCCCCTTCTTTTTTGTCCAAAAGAAGGACGGGAAGCTCCAACCCTGCCAGGACTACCGGTATCTAAACAGCCACACCATCAAGAACATGTATCCTCTCCCCTTAATCTCCGACCTCGTAGATAAATTAAAGGGATCGTCGATCTTCACCAAATTTGACGTACGATGGGGCTACAACAATGTTTTGATTAAACCGGAAGACCGCTGGAAGGCCACCTTCCTTACCCCACTCGGCTTATTTGAGCCAAATGTGATGTTCTTCGGGATGTGTAATTCCCCAGCAACGTTCCAGGCCTTCATGGACAACCTCTTTGGCAATTATATCGCAGAAGGATGGTTGGTGATCTACATGGATGATCTGTTGATCCATTCAACAGACCAGGAGACCCACGATGAAAGAACATGGAAGGTCCTAGAATGCTTCCGACAACACGAGATGTACCTCAAACTGGAGAAGTGCACCTTCTCGGCAGAAGAGGTAGAGTATCTGGGAATGATCGTAGGGAAGAACGGGGTCCGAATGGACCCAACCAAACTCAAGGCCATCAAAGAATGGAAACCACCCGTTAACATGAAGGATGTTCACTCCTTCATCGGCTTCTGCAATTTCTACAGGAAATTCATCCCCTCCTTCTCCGACATCACACATCCATTACTGGATCTTACCAAGAGTACCACCACTTGGTGCTGGAGCGAAATTCAGGAGAACGCCTTTCGGAAGTTACAACATGCCTTCACAAGAGAACCGGTGCTAGCCTTCCCTGATATGACAAGATCCTTTATCCTCATGACCGACGCCTCACTGACTGCTTCGGGAGCAGTCTTAATGCAATCAGATTCCAACGGGGACTTACGCCCATGTGGATATCTTTCCCAGACCTTCTCTCTGGCAGAGAGAAACTATGACATATATGACAGGGAACTTTTGGCTGTCATACGCGGGTTGGAGGAGTGGAGACAATACTTGCTCGGGTCTCCACACCCCGTGGTCATCCTGATGGACCACAAAAATTTCACTTACTTCAAGAAACCTTGAAAGCTGTTACGGCGACAGGCCAGGTGGCTCCTGTTCTTGCAGGACTTCGACATGGAATATCAGGCACTCCCAGGCATGAAAATGGCACTGGCCAACACACTCTCGCATCGAGATGAAATTGACACCTCCCAGGACAACGAAGATGTTCAGATCCTCCCCTCCAATGCATTCGATCATCAGGTCAGGGTGATTGATTTAGCCCTCTTGCAGAAGATCTGTGATTCCACGAGATCAGACCCCCTAGTGATCTCCGCACTCCACGCTATGGAAAAGGAAGAACCTCTCTTCGCCAGATCCTCCCCCAACGATTGGAACTTTTTGGAAGATCACCTTTATTACAAAGGTTGGTTATATATCCCAGGACCTGCACGGAAAGACCTCGTCGCCTCCATCCATGAATCCCTCGAAGGAGGACATGATGGCCACCTTCACATGGTGGCGCTACTCTTCAAGGATTATTGGTGGCCCAGCCTCTCTACATTCATCCGGAAATTCATCCAGGGCTGTGCAACATGCCAGTCTAATAAAGTTCAAACCCACCCCACGGTTCCCCCGGTCACACCATTAGCCTTCGACAGATGCCGCCCTTTCCAGAATCTATTGGTGGATTTAATCACCGACCTTCCCCTGGTTGGGGATTTTGACTCGGTTATGGTCGTGGTCGACCATGGCCTTAGTAAGGGGGTAATTCTCGCCCCTTGCTCAAAAACGGCAGATGCGGCTGGTATAGCCTGTCTTTTCTTTGAAAAAGTATTCCTGCAATACAGACTACATGACAAACTCGTGTCCGATCGAGGACTGCAATTCGCTTCAGCGTTTGCAAGAGAGCTAGCCCAACTGCTACAATACGACGTAGCATTATCAACGGCCTATCACCTACAGACGGACGGAGAAACAAAACGATACAACCAGGAACTGGAGACCTATCTATGGATTTTCTGTGAAGGACAACCCCACAAGTGGCTAGAATTACTGCCTATGGCAGAATTCGTGCACAACTCCGCTGTTCATTCAGTTACCGGCAAATCCCCCTTCTCATTAATCCTCGGATATGAACCCCAGTCTTACCCACCCCTCGGACGTACCTTTCTCCCGGCCTTAGAACAAAGACTCTCTAGCATGAAAGACGCTCGGAAAGAAGCACAAGCGGCCCATGTGTTAGCACAACAACGAATGAAGGAGAGGACACTCTCTCACTTCAAACCCTGGAAAATCGGAGACAAGGTCTAGCTTGAAACCAGAAACCTAAAGCTCCAAGTACCCTCGTGCAAACTCTCCCAGAAGCGCACCGGTCCCTTTGAAATCACGAAGGTAGTATCGGCCGTAGCCTTCCAATTGAAGCTACCCACCCAATGGAGAATCCACAACGTGTTCCACGCATCCCTACTTTCCCCGTACCGGGAAACGCCAGAACACGGACCCAACTTCACCCGACCCCCTCCAGAACAAATCGGAGCGGAAGAGGAATACGAAATTGAATCCATCATCAATCATCGGGGTTCAAAAGGTCGAAGGCAGTACCTCGTACACTGGAAAGGATACACTGCCGCAGAGCAGACTTGGGAACCTGAGTCCAATCTAGGAAATGCCAAGACAATGTTAAAGGAGTATAAAAGCCAGCATAAACTCTGACAGAGTTCCAATGCCAAAGGAAGATCTCTCCTCGCTTCTTATCACCATCTCCCATGTTTCCACCGCTCTTACCCAAGCCAGACTCCAAGTACGTTACCCTGACCTCGACATTCCTAAACACGCCCAGGAACACCAGTGCTTCTGCCATATAAACGGCTGCCCTTATCACGATTCCTGGTAGATGTCCTGCGACAATGCACCCCTTCCCCTCTCCGAATGCCTCCAACGCCTCCCTCCCTACACCCGGCACATTTACTATGCTGGACTCTTGGAGGACAGAGACTCCCTCGCCGCCCTTAGATCCATTCCATTCTTCCTCTGCAATCCCAGCATCACCCAGCTCGTTGAGCTATTTGGGTTGTATGGTTCCCTTTGAACCATTCTCACCTGGCCCCCGTGGAGTAAGACAGGTTCCTATCACGTCGGAGAGATGCACCCCACGACGGTCCTTTTGCAAATACATCAAACCATCCTGGACTACCTCCACGACGAGGGGTTCAATTTCTCCGTATCACTCCTCCCCTTCCATCATCTCGAAAGACACCTCGCTCCCGTCCTCTTTTTGCTCACCCAAGTGGAGCGTACATTTTTCTTTGCCCCTCGCAATGCCGCCACCCCCGCCCGTCCATCCAGAGGACAACCCTCTATCGCCGAACCTTCTAGGAAAGGTCTCTGTGGAAGTCTTGGCCTTGACGGAGTTGATCAACTCCCTACAATGCCAACTAGATGACCGAATGGAGTTACCATCAGTAGAAGCACCCCTACCACAGACACCGACTCCACCACCACCCTCGTTGACAACAGACCTCCCACCCCCGTACCAACCCAGCCCATCCTTACTCCAGTCGAACGACCCCTTTCAGGTCCAACCAGATGCCTACGCCGACGAGATGCCATGGTTTTCTCAGACAGCCTCCCATCCCGCCCTGCTTCCCTCGCCGACCCTATTCCTCCCTCATTGGGAGACTCTGCAATGTGGAGCCCTCCAACTCCCTCCATTCCCATCCTTCAGTCCTGGAACCCCTTTGTCCACCCAAACAGCATACCCCCAGTGGATGATCATCCCCATGCCATGGACGTACCTGCCGTCGCTACCCCCACCTCTCGTAATTCCACCCCCGGAAGAGTCTGCTACGAGTGCCACCAACCCGGGCACCTATGCACCAAGTGTTCCCACTACCATTGTCCCTTCTGCAATGTGGTTGCCCCCGGACATCCACAGTATCATTGCCCTCAATGATGCTGCAGCACTTGCCAACAACTCGGACACTCCTGGCAGGTTTGCCTCCGAAACGACCTACCAGATGATTCCTGGGACCTCTCCAACTACCTTGTCAATGACGGAGATAGAAGTTCTTGAGATGGAACTTCAAGACTACAAGGAGGGTAATGTTACAGATAGTGAGGGGGTATTACCTTTTTCCCTACCAACTCCACCCCTCACCCCGGGCCTCTGGGACAACCTTCTTTTCAACTCCGGCAATCTCCTTTGGGACGGCGATCTCCTGACACCAGCACTGGACGACACTGCCTTCTAGGCAGTGTAGGGCAATGGTCACTGCCATCATGGCTGTGCAAAGCAGTGGTGCGGATCTTTCCCCTTTCTATTTCATATTCCTTTCGGACCATTCCTCCTTGGCTATGCTCTCTTGCGCATAGCCTCGTATCTCCCGATTCCCCGATCCCATCTTGGCCCCATGTAGTATATCTATTGATGGTCTCAGGAAGCCTCCCCTAAATTACGTAAAAAACCTATATATAGAGGCTCCTCTTCCCCATGTAAACTCTAACCTTGATCTACACAATTCACCGTGTTTGATCATTATGTTCTGCTCGCTTCGCTCTCGATCACTCTAAGAGCTGGAAGTCATCTCCGCTGTTGCGCTTCTGATCTTCCTGATCATCAGCGCCCCTTTCTGCTGCTTGTCCGTAGAACACCAACACCGTCAGGGCAGTTCACCACAAGAGCATTCCCTCTGGCATTAGAGTGCTAGGACCCTCCATCCTAGACTAGGTTTTGCCCAATAGAGGAAGAGATGTGTTTGACCACATCACCTGTGGTTGGGAATGGAACACGGTCGTGTCACTTGTTATATACACCGAGTCGACGTAACAGATACCAGGAGTGTCTCCTATCATGTACTGATAGTGCGACAGAGCTATTGTTACCCGTCCACTCTTCCAGTCAATTTCTGGGTTGACAGCCCATAGCCAAAGGAGTCCTAGGATGATATCATCCTTGTTGCATTCCAGGACTAGGAGGTCCTGCCACTCCATTAGTCCTCCATAGTCCAAGACAATCATTGTCTTGAACCAAATCTGCCCAGATTAGTTCTGAGTACCATCCACATTCCATGCTCGGATTGGATGTTCCAATTCATAGACCAGTAGTTGTAGCTGTGCCACCAGTTTTCTTGAGATGAAACAACTGGTGGCTCCACTGTCAAGAAGTGCTTTTTTGCCAACAAATTTCTCCAGCTTCTGGATCTTTACTGAATTATGAATAGAATTGCTTTGTGATCCAGAAATAAATACAGGGGCTATTGTGTAGAAGGAGGGCAATGTTGATTTACCTCCTCCATTTCAAAATGTGTTTCAGTGGAAAGAGAAGTGGGAATGATGGGATCTAGTGATCACTCATTGATAGCCTCAACCCATTCAAT
>JBBPSM010000290.1:0-15581 GCA_038093595.1 Butyriboletus regius
CCACAGGCGATGTGGTTGAACACGTCTCTTCCTCTATATGGCTGAAACCTAGTCTAGGGTGGAGAGCCCTAGCACTCTAACAGCAGAGGGATCGACAGAACCTAGCCTAGGACACAAAGGGTCCTAGTGCTCTAGTGTCAATGACGATACTCCTGTGGCGAACTGCCCCGACGGTGTCGGCGTTCTGTAGACAGGCAGCAAAAAGGGGCGCTGATGATCAAGAAGATCAGAAGCGCAACAGCGGAGATGACTTCCAACGCAGAGCGGGTTAGGCGACCGGGCGAAGCGAGCGGAACGGGTGATTACACGGTATATTGTGTAGATCAAGGTTAGAGTTACATGAAATAGAAGCCTGCTATATATAGGGTTTTAGGTTATTTAGGGGAGGCTTCCTGAGTCCATAAATAGGCATAAGTACAAGCGGCCAAGATGGGATCGGGGGTGATTGGAAATACGAGGCTATGCGTAAGAGAGCATAGCCGAGAAGGAATGGTCCGTAAGTAACATGAAATATGAAGGAAAGATCCGCGCCACTGCCTTGCGCAGCCATGATGGCAGTGGCCATTGCCCTACACAGCCTAGAAGGCCGTGTCGTCCAGTGCTGGGGTAAGGAGATTGCCGTTCCAAAGGAGATCGCCAGAGTCAAAGAGGAGGTCGTCCCATAGACCCGGAGTGAGGGGCAGTGTTGGTAGCGAAAAAGGTAATACCCCCTCACTAACCGTAACACACATCAATGAGGAAACTCACCAAACGGGTAAAGAAACGGACAGTTGGAGATATAGCAGCCATCATTGATGAAGCGCGAAAAGCTTCATTCACATTGTGCCCATAGATCCTTCCCCACTGCCACAATCAGAACCGATTGTTGTAGACCCACCATCTGACAAGGAAGAGCTCTTTACAGGAGACACAACACAGCCACTGGACTATGATACCATTAGATGAACCCAACCGGATTTAGACAAAGATGATAACAATATGCCTGAGATTAAAGCAGCACTTCCCGAGAAGTTTAGTGGAAATGTGTTATGCCAACTAGGCATGCGTAACAAGTGACACGACTGTGTTCCATTCCCTACCACAGGCGATGTGGTCAAACATGTCTCTTCCACTATATGGGCAGAACCTAGCCTAGGATGGAGGATCCTAGCACTCTAATGCCAGTGGGATGCTCCTATGGCGAACTGCCCTGATGGTGTCGGCATTCTGTGGATAGGCAGCAGGAGAAGACAGTAATGGTCAAGAAGATCAGAAGTGCAACAGCGGAGATGACTTCCAACTTGAAGCATGTTAGGCATTGAGCAAAGTGAGCAGAACTGAATGACCAGACACGGTATACTGTGTAGATCAAGGTTAGAGTTACATGAGTGGTCAGAAGCCTCTATATGTATATAGATTTGTAGGTAATTTAGGGGAGGCTTCTGCAAACCATAAATAGTCATACTATCATATAGGAAAGACAGGATCGGGAGATCAGGAGATATGAGGCTGTGTGTGAGAGAACATAGCCGAGGAGGAATTATGTGTAGAATATGAAATAGAATAAAAAGAGAAATGGGAAAGTCCATATCACTGCCTTGCACAGCCATGATGGCAGTGATCATCGCCTCCACACTGCCTAGAAGGCAGTGTCGTCCAGTGCCGGTGCATGGGTATTGCCATTCCAGAGGAAGTTCCCGGTGTTGAAGAGTAGGTCATCCCAGAGACTGGGGGAGAGTGGTGGAGTGGGTAGGGAAAAAGGTAGTATCCCCTCTTCTGTAACAAAATGTAGAGGATGCCAGGTGATGGCTCCTTGCTATGGAGGCATACTTCTCACTCCATACTCAGTATGACAAGAATACCAAGCAGTATACGCTCTTGAACAGGATGTCCAAGGGCCGAGGAAGGGCCTTTGCAGTGGCCTGGCACATGAAGCTAGCTGATGCAGCTATGCCAAATGCAGAAAAAACCTACATCAAGATAAAGGAGGCTTTCATGACGACCTTCTCCCCCCACAACTCCAAGGATATGGCGAAAGCAGAGATCTCCAACATGACCCAAGGAAAGTCATCATTCAATGACTTCCTATCTCACTTTGCCCTCCTTGCCGTATGAACAGGAGCCATGGAGATGTCGACTATTGCTGAGTGGTTCCTCCATGCCGTGGACCCATGCATCCTTCAACAACTCATCAATTGCAGAATTCTGGACACTGCCACCTCTATCGAGCAGATCTACAACAAGGCATCTGCTATTGAAATAGGGTTCCAGAGAATGAGAGCAATATGACAAGGAACCTCCATACACTATGGAGGAGGAAGGAGTGTTGTGAGTGGGAATCACTACACAGCACACGGCTCAGATCTTACGTCTTGCAGGCTACACAGGTCCTGGCTCGATGAAGAGGGTATGTGGGTTGCGTCCGAACAGCACCAGCCTACAATGACCAAAGGCCAAGGCAATGACTATAGGTGATGAACAAAGTGGATTAGACTGGGGATCCAGTCATCAAAGTGTCTACTTTATATATGTTACAGGAAGGCGCACGGACCAGGCTGTGCGTGAGAGGGATTACTACATAAGGGTAGAGTAAAGAAGCGTGTGTGGGAGTGAGATAACGGAGATGAATGTGGGAATAGATAAGGTGTGAATATAGACGGAGATTAAAAGGGTGAGGCATATCACGTGACTAAGTCTAGACCTAGGTCAGGTGATAGTTTCTCACGGTCACGTGCACTGGTCACATGATTTGGAAAGTGAAGTTTAAGCGTGATAAAAAGTTTTGAAAATATTCATTATTATAACACTACCCCCTTTTTAAGACTCAAATTCCAGGCGAGTCGTGGTTGGGGCAGTTTCGGTAAAGGTTTCATAAGGATAAAATAAAGAGTTGAAGGATGCTGTGGAAAGACCGCAGAGCTTTCGTGGAGTGGACGGATTTTTCTTATGGAATTCGGCGACTGCGAGTGGTGCGGTATTGATTATGTCAGCCGATTCCCATGTACGATCTGTTTCATCGTATCCTCTCCAGTGAACTAGGTATTCTAGTTTGCGGTTCTTCATCCTAGATGCAGCGACATACTCAACCTCGTATTGTTCCTCCCCTTCTTGGTCAACTTCGATCGCTTCGGGACGGACTATGGGCTGTCCTGGTAACGTTTTCCGATATGGCTTTACGCACGAGATGTTGACCGTGGGGTGAATTCGTATGGTTTTGGGGAGTTTTAATGTAACGGCATTTGGAAGGACATGGGTGATGGTGTAGGGTCCAATCCATTTTTGTGTGAGTTTCTTTGCCGTGTACGGGAGGTTGAGTTTATTGGTGGAAAGCCAGACCTGCTGGCCGATAGAATATGTGGGAGCATCTGATCTTTTGTTTTCTGAGGCGGCGATCATTCGCTCTCTGGTATGTTCCAGCGCTGCCTCTATTTCCTTATGTGACCGACCCATTTCTCCTGCGAAGCCTGCCAGCTTCCCTTTGAAACCCATGCGTGGAGCGTAGTTTCTAGTGACGTTGAAAGGGATGGTGCTGGTGGCTGACGTTACAGTGTTATTATGGGAGAACTGGGCCATCTTTAACCAATCTGCCCAGTTGTTCTGCTTCTTTCCAATATATGCGCGAAGGTATTGCTCGAGATCTCTGTTGATTCTTTCTGTTTGGCCATCCGTCTGAGGGTGGTAGGCCGTGGAGATCTTTTGGGATATTCTGAGCAGTGTGCATAGTTCTTTGGTGAAAGCAGAGACAAACTGGGGTCCTCTATCCGAAACGAGTGTGGAGGATATGCCATAAATAGACCATACGTGATCTCTAAATAATTTGGCTAGGTCCGAAGAAGAACAAGTGTCCGTGGTAGGAATAAATACCACTTCTTTGGAAAATTGATTGACGACTACGCAGATAGCGGTGAAAGAACATGATTCGGGTAAATCCATGATGAAGTCTACAGATAGGTCTTCCCATGGATGCTTTGCAGCGGGAAGGGGCATGAGTTTTCCTGCCGGTGCTTTTTGCTTACCCTTTGTGAGGGCGCACACTTGGCAGCTGTCTACATATTTTTTAACATCCGTAGTGACACCAGGCCACGAGAAGTATCATGTAAGAGTGTGAATAGTTTTAGAATGTTCGCCGTGACCCGAGACTGGGGAGTCATGGCATAATGTAAGGAGCCGTGTACGTAAAGGTTTGGGTACAAAGACTTTGTTTTTGTTATTTTTGAAAATATTCATATTATAATCGAAGATGTAGTCGTTGATTGCATTGACCCTGAGGGAAATCGATTCGCTTTCAAGCTCCAATAAGAAGTCCGAAGATAATGAAATGGAATTAATAAAGAGAGAAGGAGGTAATACAGTGATATTGGTATTATGGTCCGGTACTGCATCGCCATGATCTGGACGACGAGAAAGAGCGTCAGCCCGGCCATTGGAAGATCCTGGTTTATAAACAAAAAGATAGTTAAATTCTTGAAGAAGTGTGTGCCATCGTGCTTGACAACCACTAAGGGTTTGCGGCTTCTTCCAATATTCTAAGTTTTTGTGGTTGGTCCAGATTTCGAATCCTTCGCGACCTATTAAATAGTGACGCCATTCTTCGAGCGCCCAGATGACTGCAAGTAATTCTTTATCATAAATAGGGTAGTTGCGCTCAGCGCTATCAAAAGAATGAGAGATGAAGGCGATGGGCCTCCAGTTACCGTCTTTACATAATGTAGAGAGCACTGCTTCCGTGGCGATGTCCGAGGCATCGGTCTCCACTCGCACTTCTTGATCGCGGTTAGGATATGCAAGAAGTGGAGCTGACGTGAATTTTTCCTTTAAGGCTTCGAATGCCTTTTGTTGATCAGGACCCCACGTGAACAGAACATCTTTCTTGGTAAGGTCATTCAGGGGGCGTGTGATCTCGGCGAAACCTGCAATAAAACGTCTGTAATAATTACAAAGTCCAAGGAAGCCTTGCAGCTGTTTGAGTTGAGTCGGCACGGGCCAATCCATGATGCCGGCGACCTTCCCTTTCTGCATTGTTACCCCCTTTTTAGATACTACCATGCCTAGAAAGTCTACTTCGTCTGTAGAGAAGTGGCACTTCGAGGGTTTTACGTAAAGGTCATTCTCCCGTAGGCGAAGAAGGACCTCTTTTACTACCTCTTCGTGTTCCTCTTTGGACTTTTTCAACGTAAATATCATACAGTCATCGATATAAATGATTACCACCGCATACATGTCGTTAAATATGTCGTTCATCATCTGTTGGAATGTAGGCGGTGAGTTAGTCATTCCGAAATACATAACAGTGGGCTCGTATGCCCCGATGGGAGTGACAAAGGCACCCTTCCACTCGTCTCCTTCCTTTATCCGCACATTGTTGTACCCCCAATGTAAGTCAAGGGCAGTGAACATGTCAGCGTCTTTCAGCTGATCGATTAATTGTGGGATCAGGGGTAGAGGGTAGGAGTTTTTGATGGTACCCTCATTTAAATATCTGTAGTCCATTACCATACGTTTTTTACCATCCTTTTTCAGTATAAAGAAGACCGGCGCCGTTTGTGGAGACTTTGATGGTTTGATGTAGCCCTTTTTGAGTTCTTTGTCGATGAAGGTGCGTACTTCTTCCATTTCGATATCCGATAAGGGGATAACTTGACCCTTCTTTGGCACGAAGTCCGGTTTGAGCTCAATGGCATGGTCCCAATGCTTCCTTGTTGGCATTCTGGTCGACTCTTGTTCCGAGAAGACATCTAGAAAATCGTGGTAAGCTTCTGGTACCTGCTCTTTGAGCCCTTCTTCTATAGTACGTATATGAGTAAGGCTATAGTTGGTAGGTCCGAGTCCCATAATTTTACAGTATTGCATACAATGCGGGAAATGAATGGTTTGTTTTTCCCAATTGATCTCGGGGTTGTGGCGGTAAAGCCAGTCATACCCGATGATCATACGATGGGTTCCTAATTTAGATATGTATGCGTCCAAAGTTTCATAATGTCCTTCAACTTCCACAACCAAGGTTACAGCATGCTGGATTTGGCCTATAGCACTGTTTGATCCATCAGCGTTATGTACCTTGATTGATTGGTCTAAGGCGAAGAAAGGAATTCCGTGCCGAGCAACATAGTCTTTATCAATAAAAGTGTGGGAAGCCCCCGAGTCCAAGAGAGATTTGAACTGGTGGCATACCCATTGGCCGTTCTGCTGGCAATGTACAACAGTCTCAAGTGAGAACTCTCCACCAAATGACAATGTCATTGCCCGATGCATAGTGACCTTTGAATCGAGGGGTTTATAAATATGCGATATTTTTTGTTGTTTTATAAGAGAATTAAGCACACTTTTATTATACTCTGGTGCCACACTCAATTGAGACACTCTTACAGAGTTAGAGGAAATATTACAAAGTACAGATGAAAAAGTAGAAACGGGGAAATCTTCGTTTGTACAAGTAACTAAAGGTCCTTGCAAGTGAACACCCTCATCGTTCACCTGCTGCTGCCTTTTAACGCCTCTGCCGCTCGGTGTTTGGCTTTGGCTTCGAATTTGTCCTTATAAAAGGCTTCGGCCTCCTCCAAAATGAAGGCACAATGTTCTGCTTGCGGTACCGGTGCAGTAACTGGGGGAATTGGGAGCAGACAACCCGCGAAGTGCTGTGCTGTCTGGGCGCCTTGATAAAAACCGGCATACTCGTTTTCTGCCATTTGCACGTACGTGCCTTGGTCGTAATCCCAGACATACTGGGCGCGTTGTTGGGGGGGACAGGGAGGGCGGCGGTACAGGTTTTTTGGACAGTCTGGCTTAATGTGGCTTGCCAAGCCACACAAGAAACAAGTCCGGATATCGGGTCGAGGAGCTGGCACAGCCTGCTGTGCACCTATCTCCATTGGTGCTCCTTGACCAGGTTGGGTTCCGTACGGCGTAAACTGCGGCCATCGCTGCTGCGGGGGGGGGAGATGTGTCGGCGGGTGAGGGGGGTACTGAGGACGCGGGGGTTGTCGGGGTTGGAAACGAGCATTAATTGGCGGTCCCCTTTCGACCTGCATTTGCTCGAATGATCATCCGATCCTCTGGTACTCTTTTACTATGTCCTTGTAGTCCAGTACGAGGGTCCTTGGGTTGAGTTGCACCTGCTCGTAGATTTTGAAGTCTACGGCTTTCTTGATGAGGGTCAAGGCATGGTAGTCCTCGATGTTCGCCTCCCTCTTCAGCACCTTGAACCTTTGGATGAACAGGTCAATTGGGTGCCCATTCTGTTTTAGCGCCTCGAGTTTCCTTAATGACTCGTGTGCGAGTACGTCGATCCTGAAGTAGGACCAGATTTCGCCTTGGAGGGTGACCCATGAGGGCCAAGCCGACTCCCCTTTTTGCCCGGTGACAATGCCCTGAGCATTTTTGATGTTGTCAAACTCGGCGTCGTAGTACTTCTCAAGGGTGATTTGGGCGGAACCTCTCGGCCTTTTTCTCCAACCTGGACAGGACAGCCACATAGCACAGCTTGTCCGATTTCCACAACTGGGCATCCACCCACAGTTGTAGCCTTATCCACCATAGACGGAAGGTGGCCCGGTCACCGTCCCACTTCTCAGGGTCGGCGATCTTCTTTGTGACATTGGCCTTGTCCTTGTCCATGTTCAGCGCGGCCAACTGCTGGACGAGGTCGTCGAGATCTACTGGTCCCGACATATCTTATTTCTTGGGGGTGGGATAATGGGGATTAGGGCGGAGGGAGGTTTTTGGACGGAGGTATGGGCGGAAGTGTTGTATGCTGTATATGGCAAAGGCGGAGCCGAAATATGTATAACGTTTCTTTTCTGGATTGGCCCAGTAGACCTTCTTTCTCCTTTGGGTGGGAATCTTGCCTGTCTTCTTTCAGCTCCTTACTGTGTGGTATCTTCCAACTGCACTCTGGGGAAGCCTACGTTGGTGTCAAAAAAAAAACGTGTCCTGGCAACCGCGGTGACCTGGGACAAAAACTCTCAAAGACTTTTTCCTAAAATCTGGCTGGCAAGCACGTCAGGAAGAACCGTGATGATCCTGACTATCGCTCTGATGTGACATTACGGGTAATCACAAGAACCCGGGTACACCAGCGTAGTACCACATGAACAGTTAGACCTCAACTGATTACGGGGGCTAGTGCACTATGCCCAATAGCAACTTTATCCTTATTTGTACGGCAGACGACCATATATGAACAGCGCTTGGTGAGTGCTTTACTCGTCACCGTCAAGTGGTGATAACTGCAGACGTTCCCTTAGCTCTGGGATCCGAGCGGTGTGTATGACAGTCTAATCCAAGTGTTGCAAGTGGGAATCACTATACAGCACACGGCTCAGATCTTACGTCTCGCAGGCTACACAGGTCCTGGCTCGATGAAGAGGGTATGTGGGTCGTGTCCGAACAGCACCAGCCTACAATGACCAAAGGCCAAGGCAATGACTATAGGTGATGAACAAAGTGGATTAGACTGGGGATCCAGTCATCAAAGTGTCTACTTTATATATGTTACAGGAAGGCGCACGGACCAGGCTGTGCGTGAGAGGGATTACTACATAAGGGTAGAGTAAAGAAGCGTGTGTGGGAGTGAGATAACAGAGATGAACATGGGAATAGATAAGGTGTGAATATAGACGGAGATTAAAAGGGTGAGGCGTATCACGTGACTAAGTCTAGACCTAGGTCAGGTGATGGTTTCTCACAGTCACGTGATTTGGAAAGTAAAGTTTAAGCGTGATAAAAAGTTTTGAAAATATTCATTATTATAACAAGGAGCATTTGTTACAAACTCATTTTCATTTATTCTTTTTTGCATCACGTGACTGTGTGAACGTCACATGACTAATCATGTGATCCCTCTAGACCAGCCTATTTCTTCAGACTTCTCAGCTGCTCTAACTCCCTTATCTTTAATTTCCGTCAGAGTCTAGAACGACCTAGACCTATGACGTTATTCCTTATCTATGATATCATACCCTAGACCCTACTGTACCTAACGCACAGACCAGTAGTCAATATGTACAAACACCATGTAACAGTATATAAGACTGAATGCCAACGCCCCAAGAACTCTAGTCAAGTTCTTGTTGGGTTTCCCCATCATCCTCTTTTCTCTATAAGCAAGTCTAGTGGTTGTGCAGATCATGTCCTTTCTTAGGATTTGGGTCGGCAACAGCACTAGAGACCCCAATGCCATGGATGTAGACTGACTCACCCTGGATCATCCTACCCACACTCACCTAATGTGTGAGAATAGGTGTTTTGTCTGCCAGAAGACAGGGTGTTCCACAAGAAACCATCCTGGGTATGCGCCTAATAATCACAAGAAGAAATCCTCAATGGCATACTGTACACCCGAACCATCACCACCACCACTACCAAGAAACTGCTTGGAGCAGTTCCACACACACACAATGGGGACAGCTCATCAGAACCCTTGAACAAGTACATAGCTGGTCTTGTCAAGAACAACGGGAAGAACGCAGTCCTTCGGACATTGTGTCAGAGCTTTGACACCAGGCTCGACGAACACAAAGACCCACTGGACATGGATATAGAGTCAGATGAACAGGCTGTAAACGAATGGAATGAGGCTATCAATGAGTGCTCACTAGATTCCATCTTCCCCACATCTTTTTCCACTGAATTGCATTTTTAAACAGAGGAGGTAAACCAACATTGCTTTCCTCCTACACAATAGCCCCTGTATTTATTTCCAGATCATGAAGCTATTCTATTTATATCCCAGTAAAGATCTGGAAACCAGGGAAATTCGTTGGCAAAAATGTGCTTCTCAACAGTGGAGCCACCAGTTGTTTCATTTCAAGAAAACTAATGGCATGGCTACAACTACCAGTTCACAAATTAAAACATCCAATCCAAGCATGGAATGTGGACAGTACCCAAAATCAATCTGGGTAAATTCGGTTCAAGACGACGATTGTCTTGAACTATGGAGGACTGATGGAGCTGTGGGACCTCCTAGTCCTGGAATGTAGCAAGAATGATATCATCCTAGGACTTCCTTGGCTATGGGCTGTCAATCCAGAAATTGACTGAAAAAGTGGATGGGTAACAATAGCTCCGTCACACTATCAGTACACAACAGGAGACATCCCTGGTATCATCAAACAATGATACCTCCTACAGTATCTAGGCCACGATGAAACAGCTCATATGAAGGACAAGATCCATCTAGTGACTCGGTCCTGAAAACCTATGCAACGGGCTAGGTTCATCAATGTGCACAGAGGAATAGGACCGGATTGTATGCTCAGGAGAGCTACTCTCTTGATGGCCATCACTCAATAGGTGCACAAGGCAAAAGTTTCTCTCCCAAAAGCCTTTGAGACCTACAAAGACGTCTTCACAGAGAAGACAAATATGAAACTACCCCCCTCCTGACCATACAATCACACCATCGAGCTTAAGGACTTGTTTATTCCAAAACAAGCTAAAGCTTAACCTCTGAATCCTGCAGAACAAGAAGCCTGCAAGGAGTTCATTAAAGAATATCTGGAAACTGGGAAGATATCTCCATTAAAATCTCTCCAAGCCGCCCCCTTCTTCTTTGTTCAGAAGAAGGATGGGAAATTGCAACCCTGCCAGGACTACCAGTACCTGAACAGCCACACCATCAAGAACGCCTATCCTCTCCCTGTAATTTCCAACATTATGGATAAATTGAAGGGATCGTTGATCTTTACCAAATTCAACTTATGATGGGGCTACAACAATGTTCTGATCAAACTGGAAGATCACTGGATGGCTGCCTTCCTTGCCCCACTTGGCTTATTCAAACCTAATGTGATGTTCTTTGGGATGTGTAACTCCCCAGCTACATTCCAGGCCTTCATGAATGACCTCTTGGGCAATTATATCACAAAAGGATGGCTAGTGATCTACATGGATGATCTGTTGATCCACTCGACCAATCAGGAGACCCACAATGAAAGGACGCAGAAGGTCGTGGAACACTTCCGACAATATGAGATGTACCTCAAGCTGGAGAAGTGCACCTTCTTGGCAGAAGAGGTAGAGTATTTGGGCATGGTCATAGGGAAGAACGGGGTCTGCATAGATCCCATCAAACTCATGGCCATCTGAGAATGGGAACCACCAGTCAATGTGAAGGATGTCCACTCCTTCATTGGCTTTTGCAACTTCTATAGGAAGTTTATCCCCTCCTTCTCCAACATCATGCACCCCTTACTAGACCTCACCAAGAGCAAAAACACTTGGTGCTGGACCAAAACCCAGGAAAATGCATTCCAGAAGCGGCAATATACCTTCACCTGAGAACCAGCTCTCACCTTCCCTGATATGACACAACCCTTTACCCTCATGACCGATGCCTTACTGACTGCATCAGGAGCAGTCTTAATGCAAACCAATTCCAATGGAGACCTATGCCTATGTGAATATCTCTCTCAGACATTTTCTCTAGTGGAGAGAAATTGTTACGTCGACTCGGCGCACGTGACAAGTGACACGACCGTGTTCCGTTCCCAACCACAGGCAATGTGGTCGAACACGTCTCTTCCTCTATACGGCTGAAACCTAGTCTAGAGTGGAGAGCCCTAGCACTCTAACAGCAGAGGGATCGACAGAACTTAGCCTAGGACACAAGGGGCCCTAGCGCTCTAGTGTCGATGACGATGCTCTTGTGGCAAACTGCCCCGACGGTGTCGGCGTTCTGCAGACAGGCAGCAAAAAGGGGCGCTGATGATCAAGAAGATCAGAAGTGCGATGGCGGAGATGACTTCCAACTCTAAGCATGTGAAGCGGTAGAGCGAAGTGAGCGGAACGGGTGATTACACGGTATATTGTATAGATCAAGGTTAGAGTTTACATGGGAATGGAAGCCTTCTATATATAGGGTTTTGGGTAGTTTAGGGGAGGCTTCCTGAGACCATAAATAGGCATACAGTATGCGGCCAAGATGAGATCGGGGAGAATTGGAAATACGAGGCTATGTGCAAGAGAACATAGCCGAGAAGAAATGGTCCGTAAGTAATATGAAATAGAAAAGGGGAAAGATCCGTGCCACTGCCTTGCGCAGCCATGATGGCAGTGGCCATTGCCCTACACAGCCTAGAAGGCCATGTCGTCCAGTGCTGGGGTGAGGAGATCGCCGTCCCATAGGATATTGCCGGAGTCAAAGAGGAGGTTGTTCCATAGACCCGGAGTGAGGGGTGGAGTGGGTAACGAAAAAGGTAGTACCCCCTCACTAATCGTAACATTACCCTCCTCGTAGTCTTGAAGTTCCACCTCAAGAGCTTCTATCTCCGTCGTTGACGAGGTAGTCAGAGAGGTCCTATGCGTCATCTGGTAGGTCGTTTCGAAGACAGACCTGCCAGGAGTGCCCGAGTCGTTGGCAAGTAGTGCAGCATCGTTGAGGGCAATGATACTGTGGATGTCCGGGGGCAACCACGTTGCAGTAGGGGCAATGGTATCTGGGACACTCGGTACGTAGGTGTCCGGGTTGATGGCACTCATAGCAGATTCGCTCAGTGATGGGATGATGAGGGGAGGAGGAAGTGACGGTGGGTACGTCCATGGCATGGGAATGATCATCCACTGGGGGTATGCCGTTTGGGCGGACAAAGGGGTTCCTGGACTGGGACTGAGGGAGGGGAACGGCAGGAGTTGGAGGGCTCCTCGCTGCAGAGTCTCCCAATGAGGGGGGAATAGGGTTGGTGAGGGAAGCAGGACGGGATGGGAGGCCGGCTGAGAAACCATGGCGCCTCGTCGGCGTATGCGTCTGGTTGGACCCGAAAGGGGTTGTTCGACTGGAGTAAGGATGGGTTGGGTTGGTACGGGGGTGGTAGGTCTGTCGACGAGGGTGGCGGTGGAGTCGGCGTCCGAGGTAGGGGTGTCTCTTGTTCCGCTCGGTCGTCGAGTTGGCATTGCAGGGAGTTGATCAACTCCGTTAAGGCCAAGACTTCAGCAGAGACCTTCCCTAGAAGGTTCGTCGACAGAGGGTTGTCCTCTGGATGGACGGGCGGGGGTGGCTGCATTGCGAGGGGCAAAGAAAAATGTATGCTCTTCTTGTGTGAGTGAGAAGAGGACAGGAGCGAGGTGTCATTCGAGATGACGGAAGGGGAGGAGTGAGACGGAGTAGTTGAACCCCTCGTCGTGGAGGTAGTCCAGGATGGTTTGATGAATTTGCAGTAAGATCGTCGTGGGGTGTGTCTCTCTGAGGTGATGGGCACCTGTCTCGCTCCAGGGGGGCCGGGTGAGAAGGGTTCGAAGGGAACCATACAGCCTGAATAGTTCAACAAGCTGGGTGAGGCTGGGGTTGCAAAGGAAGAACGGAATGAATCTAAGGGCGGCGAGGGAGTCTCTGTCCTCCAGGAGTCCGGCATAATAAATGCGCCGGGTGTAGTCTGGGAGACGTTGGAGGCGTTCGGAGAGGGGAAGGGGTGCATTATCGCAGGACATCTACCAGGAGTAATGATATGGGCAGCCGTTTATAGGACAGAAGCACTGGTGCTCCCGGGCGTGCTTAGGAATGTCGAGGTCGGGGTAACATACTTGGAGTCTGGCTTGGGTAAGGGCGGCGGAAACACGGGAGATGGTGATAAGGAGTGAGGTGAGATCCTGCTTTGGCATTGGAACTCCGTCAGAGTTCATGCCGGCTTTTATACTCCTTTAGCATTGTCTTGGTGTTTCCTAAATTGGACTCGGGTTCCCAAGTCCGCTCTGCGGCAGTGTATCCTTTCCAGTGTACGAGGTACTGCCTTCGACCTTTTGAACCCCGATGATTGATGATGGATTCAATTTCGTATTCCTCTTCCGCTCCGATTTGTTCCGGAGGGGGTCGGGTGAAGTTGGGTCCGTGTTCTGGCATTTCCCGGTATGGGGAAAGTAGGGACGTGTGGAACACATTGTGGATTCTCCATTGGGCGGGTAGCTTCAGTTGGAAGGCTACGGCTGATACCACCTTTGTGATCTCGAAGGGGCCAGTGCATTTCTGGGAGAGTTTCCTCGAGGGTACTTGGAGTTTCTGGTTTCTGGTTTCAAGCCAGACCTTGTCTCCTATTTTCCAGGGTTTGAAGCGAGAGAGTGTTCTCTCCTTCATTCGTTGTTGTGCCAACACGTGGGCCGCTTGTGCTTCTTTTCGTGCGTCCTCCATGCTAGAGAGTCTTTGTTCTAAGGCCGGGAGAAAGGTACGCCCGAGGGGTGGGTAAGACCGTGGTTCGTATCCGAGGATCAGTAAAAAAGGGGATTTGCCGGTGACCGAGTGAGCGGCGGAATTATGCGCGAATTCCGCCATTGGTAGTAATTCCAGCCATTTGTAGGGTTGTCCTTCACAGAAGATCCGTAGATAGGTTTCCAATTCTTGATTGTACCATTCTGTTTCTCCATCCATTTGCGGATGATAGGCCGTTGATAATGCTACATCATACTGTAGCAGTCGGGCTAACTCTCTGGCGAACGCTGAAGCGAACTGTGGTCCTCGATCGGATATGAGTTTGTCATGCAATCCGTATCGCAGGAACACTTTTTCAAAGAAAAGATGGGCTATTCCAGCTGCATCTACCGTTTTCAAGCAGGGGGCGAGAATTACCCCCTTACTAAGGCCATGGTCGACCACGACCATAACTGAGTCAAAATCCCCAACCGGGGGAAGGTCGGTGATTAAATCCACCAAAAGATTTTGGAATGGGCGGCGTCCTTCAAAGGCTGATGGCGTGACTGGGGGAACCGTGGGGTGGGTTCGAACTTTATTAGACTGGCATGTTGCACAGCCCTGGATGAATTTCCGGATGAACGTGGAGAGGCCAGGCCACCAATAATCCTTGGAGAGCAGCACCACCATGCGGAGGTGGCCACCGTGCCCTCCTTCAAGGGATTCGTGGGTGGAGGCAACGAGGTCTTTCCGTGCGGGTCCTGGGATATATAACCATCCTTTATAATAAAGGCGATCTTCCAAAAAGTTCCAGTCGTCGGGGGAGGATCTGGCGAAGAGAGGTTCTTCTTTTTCCATGGCATGAAGTGTGGAGATCACCAAGGGATCTGATCTCGTGGAATCGCTGATCTTCTGCAAGAGGGCTAAATCAATTGCCCTGACCTGGTGATCAAACACGTTGGAGGGAAGGATCTGAACATCTTCATTATCCTTGGAGGTGTCAATTTCGTCCCGACGCGAGAGTGCGTCGGCGGGTGCCATTTTCGTACCAGGGGGCGCCTGGTATTCCATGTTGAAGTCCTGTAAGAATAGGAGCCACCTGGCCTGTCGTCGTGACAGCTTTCAAGGTTCCTTGAAGTAGATGAGGTTTTTGTGGTCTGTTAAGACAACCACGGGATGTGGAGACCCGAGCAAGTATTGTCTCCACTCCTCCAACCCCCATATGACAGCCAAGAGTTCCCTGTTATATATGTCGTAATTTCTCTCCACCAGAGAGAAAGTCTGGGAGAGATATCCACATGGGCGTAAATCCCCATTGGAGTCTGTTTGCATTAAAACTGCTCCCGAAGCAGTCAACGAAGCGTCGGTCATGAGGGTAAAGGGTTTTGTCGTATCGGGGAAGGCTAGCACCGGTTCTCTGGTGAAGGCATGTTGCAACTTCCGGAAGGCTTTCTCCTGGGTCTCGCTCCAGCACCGTGCTGGAGCG
>JBBPSM010000292.1:0-15521 GCA_038093595.1 Butyriboletus regius
CTTCCAAGTCATACACCCCCACATCATCAAAGAACCTCCTCCAAACTTGAGGGTTCCATTCATCAGCCTCTCACTAAGCCCCTCACCTGCCCTTTTCCATGCCCACTTGCGCCCATCTGATCCTAGGTGATTGATTTTGGTCTCATCAGACCATATTACCTTCTTCCAGTCCTCCATAGTCCAATCTTTATGGACATAGGCAAAGTCCAAACAAGCCTTATGATGCCTAGCAGAGAGAAGAGGGCATTTGGACTTGACCACAGCTTTCATACCAGCTTTTTTCAAATGGAGGTAGACAGTAGTGGAAGAGAGTGGCTGGTTGATGATGTTGATAAGAGCTTTGGTCACTTGAATAGCATTTTCAGCTCTGCCAGAGGTAATAAGATGTTGGGCATGACAAAGGTTGGTAGGGGAAAGCTTGGAAGGATGACCTCCAATAGCTTTAGGAAGGGCAGAATGCTCTTTAGAGTAAAGTTTGGATATAGTAGAAGGGCTGACACCAGTTTGCCTAGCAATGGCTTCACCAGATTGACCAGCATCAAGCAAAGAAAGGATATTGCTTTGTTGAGTAAGGGAAAGAGATCTAACCATGATTGTGGTTGAGAATCAAGAAGTGTGTGAACTTTTTTAAACTCAGGCATACTATTTATATGTATATCTTTGTTTGTACAAACAAACAAACAAGGACAAATCTTGCATGATTTGATTGAGATCCTAGTCACTAGCTCAAAAGTGAAAAAACCCTTTCCATGGTATTGCTGTTTCAATTTGGCTATATCTTCCCAGGCTGTTGTTCAAATCACATGACACAGGGGGCGATTTGGTAGCCAAGAGTATGTACTATTTATAACTCCCCCAAAGCTAAGCGGGATTCTCATGTGTTTTGGCAGTGTGCTTCATGCACTGCCATAAGGATTAGTATAGAAAGGGTTTTTGGAGTTACTATAGATAGAAGATATTTTTTGTTGTTTTATAAGAGAATTAAGCACACTATTATTATACTCCAGTGCCACGCTCAATTGAGACACTCTTACGGAGGAAGGACAAATACATCATAATATAGAAGAGAAAGTACATAAGGGGAAATTGTTGTCCATACAGTCAACTAAAGGCCCTTGCAAGTGAACACCCTTGTTGTTCACCTGCTGCTGCCTTTTAATGCCTTGGCCGCTCAGTGTTTGGCCTTGGTTTTGGATTTGTCCTTGTAAATGGCTTCGGCCTCCTCCGGGATGAAGGCTTGTTGTGCTGCTTGCGGTACCAGTGCAGCAACTGGGGGAATGGGGAGAGGAGGACCCGCAAAGTGTTGGACCACCTGAGCTTGTTGACTAAAATTGGCATACTCATTTTCTGCCATTTGCACATATGTGCCTTGATTGTAGTCCCAGACATATTGCTGGTGCTGTTGGGGGGGGCAGGAAGGATGATGATATGGGTTCTTTGGACAATCCAGCTTGGCAAACCACACAGGAAGCATGTTTGGGTGTCCGGTCATGGAGCTGGTGCAGCCTGCTGCACTCCTATTTCCATTGGTGCTCCTCGACCTGGTTGTGTCCCATATGGTGTGAACTGAGGACGTTGTTGCGGGGGGGGGAGATATGTCGGTGGCTGAGGGTATTGAGGCGGGTACTGTGGATGTGGGGGTTGATGAGGTTGGAAGCGAGCATTAATTGGTGGTCCCCTTTTGGCCTGCATTTGCTCAAACGATCTTCCTATGCTCTGGTACTCTTTTACTAGGTCCTCGTAATCCAGGCTCACGACCCTTGGGTTCAGCTGGGCTTGTTTGTAGATCTTGTAGTCTACGGCTTTCTTTAAGAGGATCATGGCATGGTAGTCCTCTATGTTGGCCTCTCACTTCAAGACCTTGAACCTTTGTACGAACAGGTCTATAGGGTGCCCATTCTGCCTTAACACCTCAAGTTTCCTTAGTGACATATGTTGATCCAAAAGTAGGAACAGATTTCTATCTGGAGGGCAACCCACGAGGGCCATGCCAATTCCCCTTTTTGCCCAGTTATGATTCCTTGTGCATTTTTGATGTCGTCATACTCTGCATCATAATATTTCTTGAGGGTGATCTGGGTGAATCCCTCAGCCTTTTTCTCCAATCGGGACAGGGCAGCCATACATTGCAGCTTGTCTGATTTCCATGTCTGGGTATCCACCCACAGATGGAGCCTTATCCACCATAACAAGAAGGTGGAGCAGTCGCCATCCCACTTCTCAGGGTCGGCAATTTTCTTGGGAACATTGGCCTTGTCCTTATCCACGTTCAGGGCAGCCAGCCTTTGAATGAGGTTGTCAAGGTCTACCTGCCCTGACATAGTGAACTACTTTTTTAAGGAGGGAGCGGGGACAGAGGTATGAGTGGAAGGCGGAGAGTTGGCTGAAGGCGAATATGGCGTTGGTGTCGACTGGCCATTCATGGATGGTGCGGAGGTGGAGCTTGTGGGGCAGAATATTTGCGGTTGGGGTGAAGGGAGGTTTTTGGACATAAGTATGGACGGAAGTGTTCAATGCCGTATGTAGATGGCAAAGGCAGAACTGAAGTATGTAAAGTGTTTCTTTTCTGGGTTGGCCCAGTAAACCTTCTTTCTTCTCTGAGCTGGAATTTTGAATAAATCTTCTTTCAGTTCCTTCCTGTGGGGTATCTTCCAACCACACTCTGGGGAACCTACATCGGTGTCAATAAATGTGTCCTAGTGACCACAGTGACCTGGGACAAAAACTTCTCAAAAACTTTTCCTTAAAAACAGCTGGCAAGCATGTTGGGAAGAATCATGATGATCCCGACTATCACTCTATATGTGATGTCATAGGTGATCACGCAAACCTGGTACACTAGTGTAGTACCAACAAATGGACAGTTAGGCACTCAACCAACAATGGGGGCTAGTGCACTATGCCTGATAGCAACGTTATCCTTATTTGTACGGCAGACGACCGTATGTAACAGCATTTGGCAAGTGCTTTACTCGTCACCATCAAGTGGTGATAACTGAGGAACATTCCCTTAGCTCTGGGATCTGAGCAGTGTGTATGACAGTCTAATCCAAGTGTTATGAGTGGGAATCACAAGTACCACACAGCTCAGATCTTATATCTCACAGGCGACACAAGTCCTGGCTCAGGGGATGAGGGTATGGGGGTCTTCTCCGAACAACACAAGCCTATGATGACCAAAGGCCAAAGCAATGACTTATCATGGTGAACAAAGTGGATTAGACTGGGGATCCAGTCATCAGAGTGTGTACTTTATATATGTTACAGGAGTGCGCACAGACCAGGCTGTGCATGAGAGATATTACTATATATATGTAGAGTAAAGAAGTGTCTGTAAGAGTGAGATAATGGAGATGAACATGGGAATAGATAAGGTGTGAAAAGAACGGAGATTAAAAGGGTGAGGCATGTCACGTGACTAAGTCTAGACCTAGGTCATGTGATTATTCTCATGGTCATGTGCACTGGTCATGTGATTTGAAAGTGAAAGGTTTGAATGATAGAAAAAGTTTGAAAATATTCATATTATAACAGTTCTGTTCCCTACCACAGGCGATGTGGTCAAACATGTCTCTTCCACTATACGGGCAGAACCTAGCCTAGGATGGAGAGTCCTAGTGCTCTAGTGCCAGTGGGAATTCAACAGAACCTAGCCTAGAATAAAGGAACCTAGTGCTCTAGTGTCGGCAATGATGCTACTGTGGCAAACTGCCCCGATGGTGTCAGCATTCTGCAGATAGGCAGCAAAAAGGGGCACTGATGATTAAGAAGATCAGAAGCACAGCAGCAGAGATGACTTCCAACTCTAAGCATGTGAAGTAGTAGAGCGAAGCGAGTGGAACAAGTTGACCAGACACAGTATATTGTGTAGATCAAGGTTAGAGTTACATGGGCGCTTAGAAGCAACTATATATGGGTTTAGGAATACTTTAGGGGAGGCTTCTGAGAACCATAAATAGAAGTGTGGCTGACAGTATTATAAAGGCAAATATGGGATCGGGAGATATGAGGCTGTGTGTGAAAGAACACAGCCGAGGAGCATATGTCCAAAGAAAACAAATAAGACATAAGGAGAAAAAGGGAGTCTGTACCACTGCTTTGTGCAGCCATTATGGCAGTGGTCATGGCTTCTACAGTGCCTAGAAGGCAGTGTCATCCAGTACGGGTGTTGGGGCATCGCCATCCCAAGGGAAGATGCCAGAGTCGAACATTAAGTTGTCCCAGAGGTTGGGAGAGAGTGGTGGTATGGGTAGGGAAAAAGATAGTACCCCCTCAGTAACCATAATATTACCCTCCTCGTAGTCTTGAAGTTCCATCTCAAGAGCTTCTATCTCCATCATTGACAAGGTAGTTGGAGAGGTCCCATGAGTCGTCTGGGAGGTTGCTCCTGGAACAGATCTCCCATCCGTGCCCAAGTTGATGGCAGGTGTTGCAATGTTGTTGAGGGCATTGATATTCCGGATGTCCAGGGGCATCCAAGTGGCAATAGGGGCAATGGTAATGGGAACAGTTGGTATGTATGTAAGTGTCCGGGTTGGTGGCACTCATAACACAGTCCGTGGATGAGGGTATCTTGAGGGGTGGAGGCAGCAAGGGTGGGTACGTCCACGGCATGGGAATGATCATCCATTGAGGGTATGCCATTTGGGTGGACAAAGGGGTTCCAGGAAGGAACGAGGGGAATGGGGGGAGTGTGAGGGCTTCTCACTACAGAGTCTCCCAATGAGGGGGGAGTAGGGTCGGCAGGGGAAGCATGTGGAGGACATGATGGGAGGCCGGCTGAGAAAACCATGGCACCTCGTTGGCATAGGCATCTAGTGGGACCCAAAAGGGGTCATTTGACTGGAGTAAGGATGGGGTGGCTTGGTATGGGGGTGGGAGTTTGACTGCTGTGGGTGGCAGAGGGAGAACTGGCGACGGTAGTGGAGGCATCTCCAAGGGAACTATCTCCGTTCGGGTGTCTAATTGGTGTTGTAGGGAGTTGATCAGCTCCATTAGAGCCTGTACTTTTATGGAGACTTTCCAGGGTGGGCTCAGTGATAGAGAGACGGCCTCTGGCAGGATGGGCAGGCGCAGGGGTGTTTCTGAGGGAGAAGAAAAATGTATGCTCTTCTTGTAAGAGCAAGAAGAGGACTGGGGCGAGGTGATGTTTGAGATGTCAAAAGGGGAGGAGAGAAATGGAGAAATTGAACCCCTCGTCATAGAGGAAGTCCAGGGTTAGTTCACATATCTGCAATAGGAGCATTGTTGGATGTGTTTCTCTGGGGTGATAGATACCTGTCTTGCTCCAGGAGGGCCTGGTGAGAAGGGTTCAAAGGGCACCAAACATCCTGTATAGGTCAACGAGCTGGGTGATGCTGGAAATGCAAAGGAAGAACAGAATTCCTCTAAGGGTGGTGAGGGTGTCTCCGTCCTCCAGGAGTTCAGCATAGTAAATTCTATGAGTGTATGCAGGGAGATAGTGGAGTTGTTCTGAGAGGGGAAGGGGAGCATTGCTGCGGGATATCTACCAGGAGTAGTGATAGGGGCAGCCATTGATTGGGCAGAAGCGCTGGTGTTCACAGGCATGCTTTGGGATGTTGAGGTTGGGATATCATACTTGGAGTCTGGCTTGGATGAGGGTGGCGAATACACAAGAGATGGTGATGAGGAGGGAAGAAAGGTTGTTCTCAGGCATTGGAACTCTGTCAGAGTTTATGCTGATTCTTATACTCCTTTAGCGTTGTCTTGGCATTCCCCAAGTTGGATTCCAGTTCCCAAGTCCACTCTGCAGCAGTGTATCCTTTCCAGTGCACAAGGTACTACCTTCATCCTTTCAAACCCTGATAATTGATGATGGATTCAATTTCATATTCTTCCTCTGCTCCAATTTGTTCCAGAGGAGGTTGGGTGAAGTTGGGTCTGTGTTCCAGTGTTTTCCAATATGGGGAGAGTAGGGATGCATGGAACATGTTGTGGATTCTCCATTGAGCAGGTAGCTTTAGTTGGAAGGCTACACCTGATATCACCTTCGTGACTTCAAAGGGACCAGTTCGTTTCTGGGAGGGTTTCCGGGAGGGTACTTGGAGTTTAAGGTTTCTGGTTTCAAGCTAGACCTTGTCTCTGATTTTCCATGGTTTGAAACAAGAGAGTGTTCTCTCCTTCATTCGTTGTTGAGCTAATATGTGGGCTGCTTCTGCTTCTTTCTGAGTGTCTTCCATGCTGGAGAGTCTTTGTTCCAGGGCTGGGAGAAAGGTATGTCCGAGGGGTGGGTAGGACTGAGGTTCATATCCGAGGATCAGGGAGAAGGGGGATTTGCTGGTAACTGAGTGGATGGCAGAGTTGTGAGTGAATTCTGCCATTGGCAGCAATTCCAGCCACTTGTAGGGTTGTCCTTTACAGAAGATCTGTAGATAGGTCTCTAGTTCCTGGTTGTACTGTTCTGTTTCTCTGTCAGTCTGTGGGTGGTAGGCTGTGGATAAAGCTACATCATATTGTAGTAGCCTGGCCAGCTCTTGGGTGAACGCTGAAGTGAATTGTGGGCTTTGATCAGACATGAGTTTGTCATGTAGTTCATATCGTAGGAAGACCTTTTCAAAGAAAAAATGTGCTATTCCAGCCACATCTACCGTTTTTGAGCAAGAGGTAAGAATTACTCCCTTACTAAAGCCATGGTCAACCATGACCATAACCAAGTCAAAGTCCCCCACTGGGAGCAGGTCAGTGATTAAATCCACTGAGAGATTTAGGAATGGGCAGTGTCCTTTGAAGGCTAATGGGGTGACCGGGGGAACCATGGGGTGGGTTTGGACTTTATTAGACTGGCATGTAGCATAGCCCTGGATAAACTTCCAGACAAACATAGAGAGACCAGGCCACCAATAGTCCTTAGAGAGGAGTGTCACAATGCAAAGGTGGCCACCATGTCCCCCCTCAAGGAATTGATGGGTAGAGGTGACAAGGTCTTTCTGTGCAGATCCTGGGATGTATAATCAGCCTTTAAAATAAAGGCAATCTTCCAAAAAGGTCCAATCGGCAGGAGAGGATCTGGCGAAGAGTGGTTCTTCCTTTTCCATCACTTGGAGTGCGGAGATCACAAGAGGGTCTGATCTCATGGAATCGCTGATCTTCTGTGCCAGGACTAGGTCAATTGCCTGCACTTGGTGATCAAAGGCATTCAATGATAGGATTTGAACATCTTTATTATCCTAAGAGGTATCAATTTCATCTCAACACGAGAGAGTATTGGCCAGTGCCATTTGTGTGCCGGGGAGTGCCTGGTATTCCATGTTGAAGTCCTGTAGAAACAGGAGCCACCTGGCCTGTTGTTATGACAGCTTTCGAGGTTCCTTGAAGTAAGTGAGGTTTTTGTGGTCTGTCAAGATGACCATGGGATGTGGAGACCCAAGCAGATATTGTCTCCAGTCCTCCAACCCTCATATGACAGCCAAGAGTTCCCTGTCATATATGTCATAATTCCTCTCCACAGGAGAGAACGTCTGAGAGAGGTATCCATATGGGCACAAATATCCCCATTGGAGTTGTTTTGCATTAAGACTGCTCCCGAGGCAGTCAGTGAGGCATTGGTCATGAGGGTAAAGGGTCATGTCATGTTGGGGAAGGTGAGAACTGGTTCTTGGATGAAGGCATGTTGCAGCTTCCGGAAGGCATTCTCCTGTGTTTTGCCCCAACACCAAGTGTTTTTGCTCTTGGTGAGGTCCAATGAAGGACATGCGATGTTAGAGAAGGAGGGAATGGATTTCTGGTAGAAATTGCAGAAACCTATGAAGGAGCAGACATCCTTCACATTCACTGGTGGTTTCTGTTCTCAGATGGCCTTGAGCTTGGTGGATCCATGCAGATCCTGTTCTTTCCTATGATCATTCCCAAATACTCTACCTCTTCTGCTGAGAAGGTACACTTCTCTAGTTTGAGGTACATCTCATGTTGTCAGAAGTATCCTAGGACCTTCCATGTTCTTTCGTTGTGGGTCTCCTGGTCCATTGAGTGGATCAACAGGTCATCTATATAGATCACCAGCCATCCTTCTACGATATAATCGCCAAATAAGTCGTCCATAAACACCTGGAATGTGGCCAGGGAGTTGCACATTCCAAAGAACATTACATTGGATTCAAACAAGCTGAGTGGGGTGAGGAAGGCGGTCTTTCAGTGGTCTTCCAGTTTGATCAACATGTTGTTATAGCCCCATCATATGTCAAATTTGGTAAAGATCAATGATCCCTTTAATTTGTCCATGAGGTCAGAAATTAAGGGAAGAGGGTAGGTATTCTTGATGGTGTGGCTGTTCAAGTACCAGTAGTCCTGGCAGGGTCATAGTTTCCCATCCTTCTTCTTTTGGACAAAAAATAAGGGGGCAGCTTGGGAAGATTTGGATGGAGAGATCTTCCCAGTCTCTAGATATTTTTTGATGAACTCCTTGCAAGCTTCTTGTTCCACAGGGTTCAGTGGATAAGCTTTAGCTCGTTTTGGGACGAACAAGTCTTTGAGCTCAATGGTGTGATCATATGGTCGGGAGAGGGGTAGTTTCATATTTGTTTTCTCTGCGAAAACATCTTTGTAGGTCTTGAAGGCTTTCGGGAGAGAAACCTTCACCTTGTGTGCTTATTGAGTGATGGCCATTGAGAGAGTAGCTCTCCTGAGCATACAATCCAGCCCTACTCCTCCGTGTGTGTTGATAAGCCCAGCCTGTTGCATGGATTCCCAGGACTGGGTTGCAAGATGGATCTCATCCTCCACATGGGCCATTTCATCATGGCCCAGATACCATAGCAGGTATCTCTGTTCAATGGTACCAAGGGTGTCTCCTGTCATGTACCAATAGTGTGATGGCACTATAGTTACCTATCCACTTTTCCAGTCAATTTCCAGGTTGATGGCCCATAGCCAAGGGAGTCCTAGGATGATATCATCCTTGCCACATTCCAGGACTAGGAGGTCCCATCGCTCTATTAGTCCTCCATAGTTCAAGACAATCGTTGTCTTGAACTGAATCTGCCCAGATTGATTCTGGGTACTGTCCACGTTCCATGCTCAGATTGGATGTTCCAATTCGTGGACTGGTAGTTGTAGCCATGCCACCAGTTTCCTTGAGATGAAACAACCAGTGGCTCTACTGTCAAGAAGTGCATTTTTACCAACAAATTTCCCTGGTTTCCAGATCTTTAATGGGATATGAATAGAATTGCTTTTCAATCCAGAAATAAATACAGGGGCTATCATGTAGGAGGAAGGCAACATTGGTTTACCCCCTCCATTTCAAAATGCAATTCAGTGGAAAGAGATGTGAGAAAGATAGAATCTAGTGAGCACTCATTGATAGCCTCATCCCATTCATTTGCAGCCTATTTGTCTGACTCCATATATACCCATATCCAGTGGATCTCCATGTTCATCAAGCCTGGTGTCAAAGCTCTGATGCAACATCTGAAGGACCATGTCCTTTCCCTTGTTCTTGACAAGACCAGCTATGTACCTGTCCAAGGGTTCTGATGGGCTGCCCCCATCACGCGTACAATATGTGGAACTGCCCCAAGTGGTTTCTCAGTAGTGGTGGTGGTGACGGTTTGGGTGTAGGCCATTGAGGATTTTTTCTTGTGGTTGTTGGGCGCATACCCAGGATGGTTTCTTGTGGAACACCCCGTTTTCTGGCAGACAAAGCACCTATTCTCTCACATTAAACGAGCATGTGTAGGAGGATCCAGGATGAGTCGGTCTATGTCCATGGCATTTGGATCCCTAGCACTTCTTCCTCCTCTGTAGTTTGTGGAGGTCCTTGTTGTATTGCTTTCATTCTCTGGAATCCTGTTTCAATGGCAGCAGCTTTGTCATATATAGATCTGCTTGATCGTGGTGGTGGTGTCCAGAATTCCACAATTGATGAGTTGTTGAAGAATGTGGGGGTCTATGGCATGGAGGAACCACTTGGCAATGGTTGACATCTCTGTAGCTCCTGTTCATATGGCAAGGAGGGAAAAGTGGGACAGGAAGTCGTTGAACAATGACTTTCCTTGAGTCATGTTGGAAATTTCCGCTTTAGCCATATCCTTGGAGTTGTGGGGGGAGAAAGTGATCATGAAAGCCTCCTTTATCTTGTTGTAGGTCTTTCCTGCATTTGGCACAGCTGTATTTGCTAGCTTCATATGCCAGGCCTCTGCAAAGGTCCTTTCTTGGACATCCTGTTCAAGAGCATATACTGCTTGGCATTCTTGGTGTACTGTGTATGGAGTGAGAAGTATGCCTCCATAGTGAGGAGCCATCGCCTGGCATCCTCTACATTTCCACTAAACTCCTCGGGGAGTGCAGCCTTGATCTCTCCAGTCATATTGTTGTTGTCTTCTGAATTAGAATCCAGTTGGGTGCGTCTAATGGTACCGCTGTAGTCCAGTGGCTGTGTTGCAGCTCCAGTAAAGAGCTCTTCCTCGTCTGATGGCAGGTCTATGATAATCAGTTCTGACTGTGGCAATGGGGAAGGATCTACCAATGGAGTTGTGGAGTGCAAGCGGAGACCACCTGGAAAGCCTAGAGATCTGGATGGTGGTGGGGATGGATGGGCAGCTGGGTCAGGGAAGTGAGATGACCCTGGGATTTCGCTTGATGAAGACATTTTGGAAGATGGAGTAGAAGCACGTGTTGGGGTGGCTTCTCCATCCAAGTCAGATCCTAGAAGGGCTGAGAGATTGATGCAGCAGATGGTTTCAATCCAGAGTGACTACCTCTATAGCCATCATCTGAACCTTCAGTTGATGATGGATTGCAAAGACACTGACTTCTATGTTAGGCAAAAGCAATGGAATCTACCAACAGTAGGCTTGCTCAGACTTTTGCTTTGCCTCCCATGATTAGAACACTATAAGCTAGGGGAAATATACCACCTAGATGAAACAGTATCTAGATCTACTAGATGTGAGTCAGTTGAGTACTTAGGTAACTAAATGCATGGGTTGTTCACCAATTCCCAACAAACATTGAAGAATTGAAATTGATTTTTGTCCAACTGTGGTCTGATTAGTAAGGTGTTAGTGGTGTAAACAGGTGTAAACATGTCCAAAAGTAAGCTAGTCAATACTACTAGGTTGCTAGGCTTTGTTAAAATAGGTTAGAAGGTCAAATGAGTCAATTGCTATAAAAGTTAATCTGTTATTGTATGTTCACTTTGAATAACAGCTTATGGATGATTATAATTTCATCGAATGCTATACCATTGTGCTTCAAATCACCGATGCCTCCACAGATGCCGACTGTCCTCCCCAATATCCCTATTTCCGAAGATGATGTTATCCTCCGTGGACGACATTATCCCAATTCCCCCAATGCCCCTCGTGTCAACAATGCTTGGGATTCCTGTTTCACCCTCATGGCATTTAGCGACTACCGCTCATTCCTGTAGCTACCCTCCTTAGTAGTGGTTTTAATGATTTGCCCGTATGTAGTAAATGAATTTTGATGTGTTGCCCTTTGCTCACTCACAGTCCTGTTCCCACAGGATTTTCCTACTTCACGTCACCCAAGGACTATGCCAGTGTCGAACCCTAGAAGCTAAGGCCTCACCTTTCAAGGTTGGGGCAATCAGTTGGTCAGGACTTCAAGCTTCAAGCTTCAATGGCCCTATGACATATTCCTCTGATGGCTTCCTCGACCACAATCTCGATTCCCTTAACCCTGACTTTGTCTCACTTCTCTGCAGGTCTAGCGTTAGTGCAGCAGATGGCGCAGGAGGGGTTGGGTCAATCAATCCCTTCATTAAAGGTATTTTTTCTGGCAAATTGCGACCCGGACCCATCCTAAAAACAAGGACATCATCATCTCCATGCAGCAGCTGGTCAAGCTGATGCATGCCCCATCGACACATCACAAGGGTACTGTCAAGTAGATGCCAATGCTCTGCAAGGATGGCGCTGGCAAAGAACAAGACTGGGAGGCAATATAAGGTAAAATTTCAAGTGTGTATTCATATGAACTAGTAGTTCTCATCGTCTTACTCATCACATAGGTCTTCCTGTCACAAGCTGCATTCCATTCACTCGAGGGGCACATTCGTCCCCTTGATGTAGAGGAACAAAAATGAAATCACCTCCGCAATGCAGAGGCAGAAGCTGGCATCGATCTTCCCTCAGCAGGTGACCCGTACGCTCCCTACGCATCCCCAGGATTACCTCCTGACGACTATGCAGATCCATTCAATCAAGTGTCTTCCCAGGCACACATCCCACTCATAGCAACACCTCTCTGTTCCAATGTGGAGATCTCTACAATGACAAATATGAGGACCACAAATCGTTCCATTCTGATGATTTCGACAACCGGAGTCGATTGACATTCAATCGGGAAGAGACCAACTCTAACTACAGCTCCGAGTCCTACGCGCCTTCTAGGAGTTCCAAAATGCCGATTGGATGGCTTGATGGCTAAAGAGGCTCTAGCAGGTGAAATCATGGAGAATGAGACGACCGAAGTTATCAAAGAGACATCGGCACATCTGCACTGGGTCTTGTTGTGCTGGGTCTTAACCTGGTGAATACCATCCATTTTCCTCAAGTGGTTCAGCCGAATGAAGTGGGAGAACATTCGTCAAGCATGGAGGGAGAAGCTCGTGCTCAACATGATCATTCGGTTCTTCTGTAGTTGTGTGGTTTTTATTATCGCAATCCTTCAGCTCATCATCTGTCTGACGAAACACGTCTTCAGCACATCAGAGCTTGCATCGCATTCATATATGAGCTCGCCAAACAATGTCTACACTGTGATTCGTGGTGAGGTTTTTGACCTCACAGCAGTCACAGCAATGCATCAAAGAGTTGTCACCATAATCCCTATGAAGACGATTTTGCAGTATGGTGGTGTAGATACCTCCGCTTTGTTCCCTGTTCAGGTATGTCATCTACTTTATTTGTCCATCTGGTGTTCATGGTCTTGGCAGGTCAGCGTTCTTTGCAATGGTGTATCTGGTTCGGTCAGCCCATGGGTCTAGCTCACATTGGCAAACATGATGGATACCAACATGCAATATTATGACTTCCGTGCAATTACCAACAATTCACATCCCAACTGGTATTTTGAGAGTATGACTATCATGCGTTGGAACAACCATGTTGGCTACATGGGCTACACCCCTCAGGAGATATCCAGCATGGCAAACTCGGGATCCTCCCTCGGTATCTACAACAGGCTAATCTATGATTTGACAGATTATGTCAACTACAGCCCAGCTGTTAAGGGACCAAATGGTGAACAGGCTCCCGCCAGCACGGACGCACAGTTCATGGACAGCACCCTTGTTAATCTGTTCAAGTACACCTCTGGTCAAGGTTAATGTACTTAGACACTGTAACTGCCAGTGTATCTACAACAAATATACCTTCTTTTTAGCGGTGTGCGACAGGGCAAAAAAATTGGTATGATAGGTCAAATTTTCGCGATGGACCAACATTTGTGGTGCGACAGTAAAGTATTTTTGATGTATTATTTGTGCAGATCTCCTGCCATAATTGTCATCAATACTTTTAATCCAGTTAAATATCCAGGAATAATTGAGAATCTTTTTCTTTGAATATTAGCAGTAGGTTTAGTAGAACTCAAAGACAAGAGTGAAGAAAATTAAAAAGCAAGAGAGGTTGAGTTTATATAACATGTACTGTACAGTTGCTGACAAATTTTTCCCACACTTTTGTCTAGTATCCATCTATTTAATAATCAAAAAGATATATATGACAAAATAGATACAGAATGAGAAAGAGAATATAATGCAATATAATAAAATATCAAATGTAAAATTTATGCAAGGACTTTATCAGCTCTCATCATTTTCTTGTCATAATGATAATGTTTTATAATGTCATTAGCATATCATTATAATGTGATAATATATTTCCACAGACAATATATATTATTGTCCATTAATACCATATATATGTCAAAAGCTAAGATGTTGTATATTCTACCTCATTAGTTTCATGTGTTTCAAAGTATTATATAGTAGTAAAATCACTAATAATTATTACTCACTATGATGGTCTTATGAAATATTTATATCACCAGATATACTAGTTGTATTGTGTTAAAAAGATTTGTATTTCCATCTCAAAGTGTTATTCAACTACAAGTGGTATCATGTGATACAATTATAATGATGTTTTAGTGATGTGCTACACTCTTCTCTGTGTTACTCTCGTACTCTTTCGGGAGCACAAGTGTAACAATGACCAGGTACGAATGCTGTGGACATGATGGCGATTTTAGGTGCTCCGAGTCAGCGAAATAAAGCGCCTCGTCAAATGGCTTGACGTGCAACAACTTCACAACATGCCCCTCGACACTTCCCCACTAGATCCCTTCGATGCCACTACTCATCGCGAGCTCGACAAGGCAGTAAATGAAGCCGTTGAAGACGATTTGGGTGACGTCTCCGATATCAGTTCCAACCCTAAAGATATGGCCGCCCTCCTTGATGCTATCATTGAGCGCTCCAACGGTCACTTGGATAAAAAGGGTTTATTACTACTAAAGCTGGTGAAGACGAATGAAGGCTTGCGAGATAAGCTCGCTTCTGCTTGGAAGAGCAAAACATATCACGAGATTCGAAACTTCGGTGCGTTCCCCATTTATCTGGTACTGATGACTTGTAACCGTTTCCGCTAGCCATTCTCCGAAAAGCACCAGAACCACCAGCACCTGCACCAGTAACAGCAACCACTGTTCGTCAAGGTTTAATTGGTAACTTATTTCCCATCAGACCGGTTATCCACTGGCAGAGACTGACCTCTCTTGTCAGACCTACGTCAAAATTTGTCACGGTCCTTTGAAGCAAAGTACCGTGGCGCAGCCGTCGACGGCTTCCACGAATATTTGACACACAACGAAAACCAATTCAAAACCGTCGACGATCCCCGCTATTACGCCAAATTCTGTTCTATCGTCCAAAGTTCAGGCACTGGAAAATCAAGAATGCTGACTGAGGTAGTGTCAGTTGTTTCACATTCAGCTGTGGTGACTGAATCATTCTCATTCTCAGTTGAGCAAGAAGGATGTAATAGTCATCTACTTGAACCTGCGTGGGGAGCAAGACAAATTAGGATTCCCGGCTCGTGATCCAATCCCATCACAGATCTTGACCGAATTCCCTCCTACTGAGGGAGGGTATCGGACCATCTGTTACGCGTTCTTCACCGTCCTTTTTGATACCCTCGAGGAATATCTCTCGAAGGGTTATGCCACCCGCAATACTAAGGCGGGCATCATGCATTGGGTCCGCCAAATGTGCGATGTGAGCGACCCTCCCAGATTTACAGCCAGAGCCGATTTCTTCAACAAAGTATCTGAGAGATACAAAAAGGTGATCATATCTAGTTCTGTTACACTGGCATAGCCCTGGTTTAACAATATTATGTAGGTTCACGCTGATCTCATTCGTGCCGTCAGCCGGCGGCCTAGTGCAACAGAAAACGTGCTTTCCATAGCGGACGTTGATGAAACTAAGGCTGATAAGGCCACAGGAACGGACATTGAGAAAGCTGCCGATGAGC
>JBBPSM010000293.1:0-15500 GCA_038093595.1 Butyriboletus regius
CTGTCATTGCACTGGCTATCAACAACCTACCTGCTGCTCGAAAAGTTGGCAGCTCTGTGGGGCCCAATGCCAAACATCTGTGTAACCTTTGCTGGTTACACAAATCAGAGAAAGGCAACTTTGCATGTAAGACATGGAAGCTCCGGACCTGTGAAGAATACTGAGAAGCTGCACTTCGATGGTGAGATGCAGACTCACAAAAAGAACTCAATAAAATCTTCAAGGAGACTGGTGTACAATGGTCTGAACTTCTTAGGCTACCATACTGGGATCCTACCCATTTCCTCGTGGTCGATGGCATGCACAATCTCTTCCTCAGCCTAGTCCAATATCACTTCAGAGAGCTTATTTTCATCAACAAGCCTGCAAACCAAGAGTTCTGCAAATCCATCAAGCACCAATGAGACTGATCGATGAAAAGGAACAATAGCGGGCTAGATGGCTTGTTGAATCAGGAGCATCCTCTGCAGTACTCAATCACATTCGCTCACCAGTCTTGTTAAAGTTAGTGAAAGAACAAGGAAGGTTCTCTGACTTGCCAACTTCAAAGAAAAAAACAAAGAAAAAAAATCTGGTCCATGTGCTACTGGTGGGCATCATATTCATAGACTGGTTTCAAACAAACTTGACATCCTTCTCAAGTTTGAAAAGGCTTCAATGGCAGGCACTGTCCCAATGATGATCGATGAACCAGAGGATAAGCCCATAGTCGATGTGCTCTCCAGAGAGGAATTTGTTGAAGACTGTTACGATTCGTCCCTATGCTTTATCTTTTCCTCACTTCATTGTATCTCTCATGCCGTGTAGGCCCACATGAGCTCGCGGACTTCCCCAATCCCGTTTGTATTATCAATTGCGGAACCCCTTCACTCTTCTTCTTCATCATTCCATAGGGTTCTGCCAGTTTCTCTTGCTTACTCATTCTCATTCCACCATGTTCCATGATGTTCCATAGCCTACCTATATAAGACCGCTGCTCCATACAAGTGTCCTTTAGTTTAGACCTACTCAATCTAAACCCCCTTGTACCTCAGATCTCTAAGAGTCTTCGTTCTACTCTCAAGTGAACGCTCTCTCTCTTCGAACCTCAACCTTGACAAGCTTGACACTTGATAACGTCTACAGAAGCCCCATAGCACTCTCTGGCAGTATCCTCTGCTCATCCTTGAAGCTACTAGTTGTAGCGACCCTTTGAGTCTACCCCTACCCCTACCCGGGATAGTCGTAACAAAAGGTCTAAACTCTGTCTTTGAGGTTACCACCATTGTAATCCTCCACCATTGCCCACCGACGACCAACCCTTGACCCTGCTTGGTGGCACACCCACCGCGCAGATACATCCCCCACTGAACCCGAAGACGTAGAGGAAGAACCCAACGATCCTGACACCGACCTTGACCTTGAACTCCCGTCCCAACCCCAACAGGACGCTGCTGCCGAGCTAGCCTGACAACTATCAATCGGGCTATACCTCCCAAGGACCCTGACCCCACCTTCCCCCACACCTATCACTGCTGTACCTTCATTCGCCATCCCACCCCCCAACCCCTCGATGTCGTCTACTTCTCGACCCACCGAACTCCACATCGGCACCCCTGAAGCCTATGATGGATCCTTTGACACAGCCATCCAATGGCTCAACTCCGTTCAATTCTACGTGCACATTAACCAAAAAGTATACGGCGACGATGATAAAAAGATCGCCTTCGCCCTTTCCTATATGACCAAAGGAGCAGCCCTTACTTGGACCACCACCTATCATCAAAAGTGTATCTCTGGAACTGCCATCACCCTAGGCTCCTTCGCCGACTTTATCACAGAATTTGAAAAGGTGTTCAAACACCATGACACCATCGGCAACACTGTCGCCTGGCTCTCCACCAAGCGAATGACCAAGAAACCAAATGGAACATACTCCCCCCCATTGACACAATACGTTTCTGAGTTCCAAAATAATGTCGCCCTAGCCGGGATCATGGACCCCAACGTCCTAATTGGATACTTCTCAGCGGGAATTCCTCAAGGCCTCATGCGACGCATCATGTTCATGGACACCGTACCTACCACTATCAACGACTGGTATGCTAAGGCCATCCATTTCCAAACCCAATGGGAAAGGGCCGATGAAATTGCGAAGCGAGGCCACAGACCCACTTACCACTCCTTCGCCACTCCGACCCCCACCAAATCCAAGGACCCGGACGCCATGGATGTTGACGTCATTTCTATCCCCAAGTTGACCCTGGCAGAACAGAAACGATGCTTTGAACAGAAACTCTGCTTCAGGTGTCGTCAGCCAGGGCATACTACCACCACTTGTCCAACCTTCGCAAACAAGAAACCCCTTGACCGCAAAGTCAGGGTGATCCGTGAAGAACCAAGGGACTCCGATGACAAAACCATTGGTAGCATCTCCATGGGTTTTTAAAGAGGGAAACACCCACAGCGCATGTTTCCCCCATTAGCACTGCATCTGTAACTGTACAATCTACCTCCTCAGGAATTGTGATCCCTGTCTTACTCCAGTTACCTGCACATGCTAAGAAAGTCACTGAAACCTGAGCCCTAGTCGACAGTGGCGCCGAGATCTCGTGCGTCAACTATCACTTTGTGTGGCGAAATCACCTGCCCCTCCGCAAACTTGAACACCCCATCCGTGCCCGGAACGTGGACTACTCCCTTAACAAGAATGGAGATATCCATCACACTTGCGACTTACTCCTCACAATTCAAGGAGTGACCACGCAGGTCACCCTTCATGTTCTTTCTTGCAAGCGAGAAAACGTCATCCTTGGACAACCATGGCTACGACAATATAATCCACTCATCGACTGGACCCAGGGGACCCTCACTTTGTTGACGTCACTCGATAACCTCACGCCTCCCGAATCCCGCACCGAAACCCTCTCGTCCAGTCCGCACCTTTGTGGATTCTTGCAAAAGGAATCTGACGAAAGCCAGTATTTAATCAATGCGAATTGAAATCGAGTCCTACAATGTATCATTCACGGGGAGTGCCCACAGGTCCCGGCCGTGACCATCGCCAAAATCCAGGTAGCCATGGCTCTGGCTGAGGCGGCAGAGGTGGCCAAACCGAAACCAACCCTTCCCAACGAATACTCCCCCTACACATCTGTCTTCTCCAAAGAGGCGACTGACCATGTTCCCCTGTCCTGGGCATATGACCATGCCATAAATCTTAAGGGTTCCTTTGTCCCGAAAATCGGGAAAGTCTACCCTCTTTCCCCTCCTGAACGCCAGGTGACCGAGGATTTCATCGACGAACACTTGTGGACCGGGAAGATCCGCCCTTCAGCTTCTCCTCATGCTTCCCCTTTCTTCTTCGTTCAGAAGAAGAGTGGTGACCTTCACCCCTGCCAAGACTACTGGTACATCAATGAACACACTGTCCGCGACGCCTACCCCTTACCTCTCGTCTCAGATTTGATGGACAAGCTGAGAGGTGTGAAGGTCTTCACCAAGTTTGACATCTGCTGGGGTTACAACAACGTCCGAATCAAGGATGGCGACCAATGGAAGGCCGCATTCATCACCCATCGCAGCCTCTTCGAACCTACTGTCATGTTTTTTGGTCTTTGCAACTCCCCAGCCACTTTCCAACAGTTCATGAATGATTCCTTCCACGACATGATCGTTGAGGGATGGCTCATTATCTACATGGATGACCTCCTCATATTCTTCCCTGACAATGCCTCCCATACGGAACATACAAAACGCGTTCTACAACGCATGGTAGAGCTTAACCTTCACCTCAAACTCAAAAAATGCCATTTCGCCGTCACCGAGGTAGAATACCTCGGAATGATTCTCCGCCCTGACTGTGTCGCCATGGATCCCACAAAGCTGGATGGAATCGCCAAGTGGCCGGTACCCTCCAAAGTCACCCATGTCCGCTCATTCCTGGGATTCGCTAACTTCTACCGTCACTTCATCCCGGACTACTCCACCATCGCTCGACCCCTCATCGACCTCACCAAACTCTCCCATGCCTGGGATTGGTCTCCTGCTTGCCAAGACGCCTTCGATCACCTCAAGCGTCTTTTCCTTGCCAAACCCCTCCTCCATCTCCCCGACTTTTCAGCGCCCTTCGCCATTGCCACGGACACCTCCAAGTTCGCCTCTGGTGCCATCCTCCTCCAAACAGACACCAACGGTGACTGGCACCCCTGTTCCTACCTCTCCGAATCCTTCTCCCCCGCTGAACGCAACTATGACATCTACGACCGGGAACTCCTCGCTGTCCTGTGAGCCCTGAAGGCCTGGCATCACTACCTGCATGGTTCTGCCTTCCCCATCCAGGTCTTCACTGACCACAAAAACCTTACCTACTTCCAGACCCCGCAGAATCTCAACCGTCGCCAGGCTCGCTGGCTCCTTGACCTCGCCGATTTCAACCTCACAATTGTCCACGTCCCTGGGCAGCTCCTTTCCGGCCCCAATGCCCTCTCTCGCCGCCCTGACCTTGCTCCCGCCACCTCCACCGACAATGATGGCGTCACACTACTCCCCCCTTCCCTCTTCATCAATCTCATCGACGTCACCTTGTCTTCCCACATCCATTCTTCTTCCTCTTCCAACCCCCTTGTCCTGCAACAATTGCAGGCGCTCGACTTCTCCGCCTCCACGTTCCTATGCGCGCGCCTGTCCGACTGGCAACATACAGATGGCCTCCTCACCTACAAAGGTCGCGTCTACGTCCCCCCTGATGATGCTCTCCGCCGCTCCATCCTCGCCCACTACCACGACCACCCCACCACGGGTCACCCTGGGTTCCTCAAGACCCGCCAACTGGTCTCTGCCGATTTCTGGTGGCCTGGACTTGCCACCTACGTCCATAAATATGTCGAAGGCTGCCCCTCTTGCCAGACCTGCAAAGCCAATACTCACCCCTCCACTCCCCCGCTCTCCCCCATTTGTTCCTCTACCACCCTGCCTTTCCGCCAGCTATCTTGTGATCTCATCGTCAACCTGCCTCCCTCTGCTGGCTTCGATTCCCTTTTGGTTGTGGTCGACCATGGACTCTCGAAGGGGGTAATTCTCTGCCCCACAACAAAAACGGTATCTGCCGAGGGCATAGCAACCCTCTTCTTTCACCATGTCTATCGAAAGTACAGACTTTATGACAAAATTATCTCTGACTGCGGACCCCAATTCGCCTCCACCTTCACCAAGGAACTCGATCGACTCCTCGGTTACAACCTGGCACTCTCCACGGCCTACCATCCACAGACCGACGGAGAAACCGAATGAGTTAACCAAGAAATTGAAACCTATCTCCGCATATTCTGTGGAGACCGACCGACCACTTGGAGTGAACAAATCACACTCGCGGAATTCACACACAACCATCGCCCCCACTCCATCACTGGGAAATCCCCCTTCTCCATCATCATGGGGTACGAACCCCGTGCACTCCCCGCTGTCATTCCCAAATCCCATGAACTAGCACGTCAAACGATGATGGGACGCCACAGACAGACCTTCTCCCCCTTCCCAAAAGGGGCCAAGGTGTGGCTAGAAGCACGCAATCTCCGTTGCTCCTCAGCCAATCCCAAGTTCACCGCTAAACGAGAAGGCCCCTGTACAATCACTGATATCTTATCCCCCATCGTGTACAAACTCCGCCTACCGAAACAGTGGAAGATTCACCCCGTGTTCCATGCTTCCCTTCTAACCCCCTGCCACGAGAACCCCGTCTACGGCAAACACTTCCCTTCACCACCTCCCGACCTCATCGCAGGAGAAGAAGAATACGAAATCGACAAGATCCTCCGACATCGAGGAACCCCTTCCCAACGATCCTTCCTGATCCAATGGAAAGGGTACTCCACCGAAGAAGACTCCTGGGTCCCAGAACGGGACCTGAAAAATGCAAAGTCCACCCTCGCAGACTATAAGAGCCACCACCCCAAGGCGTTCCCTCAGAACCCATCGCTGTTACGAACTCATTTTCATTTATTCTTTTTCGCATCACGTGACCATGTGAACGTCACATGACTAAACACGTGATCCCTCTAGACCGGCTTATTTCTTCAGACTTCTCGGCCGCTCTGACGCCCTTATCTTTAATTTCCGTCAAAGTCTAGACAACCTAGACCTATGACGCCATTCCTTATCTATGACATCATACCCTAGACCCTACTGTACCTGACGCACAGACCAGTAGTCAATATGTACAAACATCATGTAGTAGTATATAAGACCGAATGTCAATGCCCCAAGAACTCCAGTCAAGTTCTTGTTGGGTTTCCCCATCATCCTCTTAGCTCTATTAAGCAAGTCTAGTCGTTGTGCAGATCGAGTCCTTTCTTAGGATTTGGGTCGGCAACATTAGAACTTGACTATCACCACCGAAACTACTCTCTCTGCACATCGTTACACGCGGCCCCTAGCGTTAAAGGGATATAGCCGGACCCCAGGCTTAAGGGGATTATCCTACATTCTATACCGCCATTTGGCACTTCTCGTCTTTATATGTACGCCGGCGCACTAGAGCGTCAGAAGGGTGTTAGCTATCTAGGGTGCACCAGGGGTACCTTCGAGCAGGTCAAACGTGTTTAAAAACCACCCCAACCTCCTTCATCTTCCTTTGGGAATACGTTCCCGTGTCCACATGAGGCATATTAAAGCTTTTTACATACAAGTACATACGGTTACGTTGGGAAGGTTATTGACCCGAGTAACACTACAAACGGTTTTAGCGACACTCAGGTTTTTACCTTCGAGTGGGCCGTTTTATGAACTATAACGCATACGTAAAGTTCGAGTATGAGGAAGAACTCCTACTCTTCTTCAGGACTTCCTCGGTGGACCCAAACGACATCCCCGAGCTAGTTTACCCTGAAATCAAGGAAGAAGAGCTTGACATCGGGTACCTCCTCCACAACGACATATTCGAAGACCTCCCAGAACCAGGCCCTCTTCCTTACGTACGCAATCCCGCATCTCCCCTCTGCGCGTTCGCTGTTCCCCAAGATCAGGAACTCGAACACCAATTAAACCAAGCTGTCGGACAATTGGGGCCTCAGAGGACTCACCAATCCCTCCGACCCCGACACCTCCTCCGACGACCTAACCCTCTCCCCACCACCATCACCAAGGCCACCAACAATGGCAACCAACGAAGAGCTCGCCGCTCTCATCGCCGGCCTGCAGGCCACAATTATGCAGCTCCAACAAGACGTCAGGAGCGCCCAATCAAGGGCAAGGGACGCGGAACAGGCCACAGCGCAACCTCGCGCTGAGGTCAAAATTTCAAAGAGAGTCGAAGTATGCCCCAACCCCGGCATGTACGACGGCTCATATGAAAAGTTTAACGAATGGTGGGTCAAGATTGGAGTCTACCTCGAAATGAATGAGGAAACGTTCACGTCAAACAAAGACAAATGCATCGCCGTATGGACACACATCGGCACAAAGGAAGGACGTGACAAAAACGGAGCAGGCAGCTGGGCCCGAAACCAGTTGCAAAAATACCTGGGTGTCAACAAACACCTCTGGCCCGACACCATGGACTTGGCAAAAGGAGTCAAGGACAGATTTCTCCCCAGTCTAGAGATAGACCAAGCTCTCGCAAAGCTCGCAGAGCTCAAACAAGGTCCACATGAGAGGACCGAAGACTATCTCACCAAATGGATCTCCCTATACGAAAGGGCAGACGCCGGTGACCCAATGGGAATTTACTTCCTAGAACGGAATACCCGGAAAGACATAATCCGACTGATCTTCCAAAATCGCCAAAGAGAGACAACAGTCGAAGCGTACGTCAAAGTTATAAAGACATACGGAAACAACATCAAAGCCTTCACCATGAGGGGCAACCAGGGGTGCATCTGGCAAAACGCGCGAAACCAAGGACAAGCCGCCTCCTCATCAGGCGCAAAGACATACGGCGGGCGAGGCGAACCAATGGACATTGATGCAGTCCAAAAAGGTAAATGCTTCAACTGTCAAGGCCCACACCTAGCTAAGGCCTGCCCGAGACCCAAAAAGGAATGCACCGAGTGCAAGTTCCTTGGGGGAGGGCATAGCAGAAGGTGCTCGAAGTATCGCATTGTCTGAGCTACTTCGTCTGGGGATACGGACAAATCGGATTCGGGTGCAAGCCCTAAGGCGGATTCAAGAATCCAGTCCCTAGAGGGGATGGACTTTGAGGCCATGAAGGCCTTCTTTTACGATATGAAGGAGATGGAAAAAGGCAAAGGCAATTGAGCGAACCGGGTGCTCAGTTGCCTAAGTCAGCAAAAAGGCCTAATGCAGTGCTCGGCCAAAATAAAAATAAATACGAATGTTTAGCAGTAGAATACGGACAAGAAGAACAGGATTTCTTCGATACAAAATCAGATGTATCTACGAACTTTTCTACCAAAACCGGGACTCACGAAAGTGAGCTTGCTGCACGGGAATGCAGGCTTAATTCGGTTTTCAATAAAAACAAAAAATTTATGTCAGAAACCCCGGAACGGATCCTCATACGGTCCGTAAACCAAAAGCTTGAGATCTATCTAGAAATCAACGTCGCACCATCCATGAATAAAAGAAATTACACGGCGACGAAAGCACTCCTAGACAGTGGAGCAAACGGGATCTTCGTTGATCAAAGGTGGATTGCCGTCCACAAAATCCCAACCAAGGAACTCACACGTCCAATCCCCGTTTACAACGTTGACGGAACCAAGAACTCAGCAGGAAGCATCACCCACAATGCTGAGATACTCGTCGACTACAAAGGACACCGAGAAATCATAATGGCAGAAGTTATGGATCTTGGTAAAAATCCGATAATATTAGGGTATACCTGGTTAATGAAGCACAACCCGAATATAAACTGGCAGACAGGCGACATCAGTTTAACCAGGTGTCCAAGATTGTGTAAATTATTATCATACAAATCTGTGTTCCTTAGATCCCTGGAAAAAAAGGAACTAAACGATATACCTTACGTATACCGACGACTCAAGGCTCTGGACAAGCCTACGGAGAAGAAGGAACCCACTATTGAGGAGATGGTACCCAAGTGCTACCATAAATACCTAGACATGTTCACGAAGACAAGTTCGAAACGTATGCCACTCCGAAAGACGTGGGACCATGCAATCGAGATGAAAGAAGGGTTTCAACCTAAAAAGGGTTGACTAATTCCCCTTTCCCCCACGGAGCAAGACGAAGTCTCTGCTTTTATCGACGATCAATTGGCAAAAGGGTATATCAGACCCTCAAAATCTCCACAAACATCACCGGTATTCTTCATACCCAAAAAGGACAATAAGAAACGAATGGTACAAGATTACCGCTATCTAAACGAAGGCACGATCAAGAACAATTACCCCCTGCCACTTATAGCACAGCTTGTTGACGAGCTCAAAGGGGCTACATTATTTACGAAAATGGACTTACGCTGGGGCTACAACAACGTGAGAATCAAAGAAGGTGACGAATGGAAAGCTGCCTTCGTCTGCCACAGGGGAGCTTTCGAACCCCTCGTGATGTACTTCGGACTCTGTAATTCCCCGGCTACATTTCAAATGATGATGAACGACATCTTCCACGATCTACAAGCAGTCGTAATTGTTTACATCGACGATATCCTTATTTTTACGGACAATAACAAGAAGAAACACAACGAAATCGTCCTCGAAGTGTTACGAAGGCTAAAGGAAAACGACCTATACCTAAAGCCCGAAAAATGCTTCTTCAAAGTACCCAAAGTAGATTTCCTGGGAATGGTTGTATCGGCCGACGGAATTGAAATGGAGAAAGAAAAGATGGACGCAATCCAAGCTTGGCCTACGCCTAAAAACGTAAAAGGAGTTAGAAGCTTCCTTGGCCTCACAAACTTCTATCGTCGCTTTATAAAGGACTTCTCAATTAAATCAAGACCGTTGAACGATCTAACAAAAAAGGACATGAAATGGACATGGTCCGAAAAGGAACAATCGGCATTTGACATGCTGAAAAAGGCATTCACTACGGCACCCATACTCGCCTATCCGGACAACAATAAAACATTTAGGCTCGAGTGCGACGCATCAGACTTCGCAACAGGCGCCATACTATCTATTGAAAAAGAAGGAAAATGGCATCCCATAGCTTTCTCTTCCCACAGCATGTCCCCCAAACAGAGAAACTATACAATCGCCGACAAAGAGATGTTGGCCATAATCCTTGCTCTGGAGCAATGGAGGCATTATTTAGAAGGAATGAAAGACCAATTCGAGATATGGTCTGACCATGCCAACCTTCAGTATTTTATGAAATCACAAGACTTAAACCGAAGACAAGCCAGATGGGCTCAGTATCTCACACGGTTTAACTATTTACTAGTCAAGAAGCCTGGCGCTCAAATGGGTAAAGCCGACGCTGTCTCCCGACACGAAGACCATACGCTCGGAATAGAAAACGACAACAAGGGCGTTACGGTGATACCTGAATCACTTGTTCGCAGGACAAACGAAGTAATTAACATAAAAGGAGAAGAAGAGAAAATCATGGAGGCAGTCTGGAACGCCCAAACTAAATTAAAAGAAGGCGAACCAAAGGGTTCCGTCCTATCAGATGAAGGACTGGTCCTTCTAGAAAAGAAAATTTACGTGCCTGAGGAGAAAGGACTCCGTCAGAATATCATAACTTTATATCATGACTCCACCTTAGCTGGACACGGTGGCGCAGAGAAGACTTACGAGTTAGTCTCACGCTACTATATATGGCAAGGTATCCGAACGGACATTAAGAATTATTGCTCCCGATGCAAAAGATGCGCTCGGATGAAGCCGTCAAATGCCGCTCCGGCCGGCAAACTTCTACCTAATCCTATTCCGGAAGGTCCCTGGCAGGACATCTCTGCAGACTTTACAACGGATCTACCAACGTCCAACGGATATGACACTGTTCTCGTGGTGGTAGACCGCTTTTCCAAAGAAGTCGTATTTATTCCCACGACTAAAACTATCACGTCCCTCGGCATGGCAAAGCTATACCGTGACCACGTATGGAAAACACACGGACTTCCCCGCTCTATTATATCCGATCACGGACCCCAATTCTCTGCCCAAGTTATGAAAGATCTGGCCAAGATGCTACAGATCAAACTCAAAATGTCCACGGCATTCCACCCCCAAACCGATGGACAAACCGAAAGAGTTAACCGAGATCTCCAGCAGTATCTCCGTCTCTTTACTGCCGAAAAGCAGAATGAATGGGCCGATTGGCTCGCGCTGGCACAATTTTCATATAACAATAAGGTTCATTCGGCTACTGGAAAGTCACCATTCGAAGTCACTCGCTCATACGCTCCACGAATGGGAATCGAACCACTTGACATAAAGGCTCCGGCAGCCTCGGACTTCTCCCACGACTTCGCTCAGACGTTAGAGCAAGTCAAAGAAAACCTTGAAAAAGCTAAAAACAAAATGAAAGCATCTGCTGATAAGAAAAGAAGCGATGCTCCTATTTATCAACCGAAAGATAAGGTTTGGTTATCAACGGATCACCTTAACCTAAAACAAACTTGGCAATCCCCTAAATTAACCGAACGATGGCTGGGTCCATATGACGTAATTAAGATGGTTGGAATGAACGCGGTTGAGCTTAAGCTCCCCTCTTCTATGAAAATCCATCCCGTTGTTAATATTAGTTGTACCAAACCGTACAAAGGACGACTACCAGGACAGCCTACTTATAAACCTGGACCGGTCCAGGTGACCGACGAAGGGAATGAAGAGTACGAGGTCGAACACATAGTAGACTCACGGCTCACAGGGTCTCGCCTGGAATTTCTCGTTCACTGGAAAGGATACAGTGACGAAGATCGAACCTGGGAACCCGAAAGTAATTTATCTTTGGCAAAAGACGCCATCACGGACTTTTATAGAAGAAAACCCAATTCGCCTCGAAAGCTACATATGCTTCGGGCAAACTTTGATTCCTTATTTAAACCTTATGAGACTCTCACGACTCCTATCCCGATCTGGTCTCGCCTGGAATGCGAACCATAGGAGGGGGGTAGTGTTATGCACTCATTTTTATTTATTCTTTTTCACATCACGTGACCGTGTGAACGTCACATGACTAAACACGTGATCCCTCTAGACCGGCCTATTTCTTCAGACTTCTTGGCCGCTCTAATGCCCTTATCTTTAATTTCCGTCAAAGTCTAGAACAATCTAGACCTATGACGCCATTCCTTATCTATGACATCATACCCTAGACCCTACTGTACCTGACGCACAGACCAGTAGTCAATATGTACAAACATCATGTAGTAGTATATAAGACCGAATGTCAATGCCCCAAGAACTCCAGTCAAGTTCTTGTTGGGTTTCCCCATCATCCTCTTAGCTCTATTAAGCAAGTCTAGTCGTTGTGCAGATCGAGTCCTTTCTTAGGATTTGGGTCAGCAACACCACCTGTCCAACCAGAGGCCATCCCTCTGTCGCCAAGCCCTCTAGAGAAGGTCTCCGCGGAAGTCTTGGCCTTGACGTAGCTGATCAGCTCCCTACAACACCAATTAGATGACCAAACAGAATTGTCGTCGACAGAGACACCCCCACCACTGACACCAACTCCACCACCACTGTCCATAGCAGCAGACCTGCCACCCCCATACCAATCCAACCCGTCCTCACTCCTGTCGAACGACCCCTTTCGGGTCCAACCAGATGCCTACGTTGACGAGGTGCCATGGTATTCTTAGCCAGCCTCCCCTTACGTCCACCACCTGCTTCCCCCACTGACCCTATTCCCCCCTTATTGGGAGACTCTGCAACACGGAGCCCTCCAGCTCCCGCTGTTCCCATTCTTCAATCCTGGAATCCCTTTGTCCGCCCAAACGGCATATCCCTAGTGGATGATCGTCCTGATGCCATGGATGTACCCGCCGTCACTACCCCCACCTCTCGAGATCCCACCCCCAGCAGGATATGCTACGAGTGTCACCAACCCGGACATCTCTGCACAGAATGCCCCTGATACCATTGCCCCTTCTGCAACGTGGTTGCCCCGGGATATCCTCAGTATCATTGCTCCCAACAACGCTGCAGCACCTGCCACCAACTTGGACATTCCTGGCAGGTCTGTCTCCACAATGACCTCCCTGACGACTCCTGGGATCTTTCAGACTACCTCGTCAACAATGGAGATCGGAGTTCTTGAGATGGAACTTCAAGACTATGAGGAGGGTAATGTTACGGATAACGAAGGGGTACTACCTTTTTCCTTACCAACTCCACCTCTCTCCCCAGGTCTCTGGGACGACCTCTTCTTTGACAGCAGCAATCTCCCTTTGGATGGCAATCTCCTCACCCCAGCACTGGACAACACTGCCTTCTAGGCAGTGTAGAGGCAATGGCCACTGCCATCATGGCTGCGCAAGGCAGTGGCATGGACCTTTCCACTTTCTATTTCATATTTCTTACGGACCATTCCTCCTCAGCTGTTACGGTTAGTGAGGGGGTATTACCTTTTTCGCTGCCTACACCACCCCTCACTCCGGGTCTATGGGATGACCTCCTCTTTGACTCCGGCAATCTCCTGTGGGACGGCAATCTCCTCACCCCGACACTGGACGACACTGCCTTCTAGGCTGTGTAGGGCAATGGCCACTGCCATCATGGCTGCGCAAGGCAGTGGCACGGATCTTTCCTTTGTTGTATTTCATATTACTTACGGACCATTCCTTCTCGGCTATGCTCTCTTGTGCATAGCCTCGTATCCCCCGATCCCCCGATTCCATCTTGGCCGTTTACAGTATGCCTATTTATGGACTCAGGAAGCCTCCCCTAAATTACCTAAAATCCTATATATAGAAGGCTTCCATTCCCATGTAAACTCTAATCTTGATCTACACAATATACTGTGTAATCACCCGTTCCGCTCGCTTCGCTCTACCGCCTCACACGCTTAGAGTTGGAAGTCATCTCCGCCGTCACGCTTCTGATCTTCCTGATCATCAGCGCCCCTTTTTGCTGCCTGTCTGCAGAACGCCGACACTGTCGGGGCAGTTCGCCACAGGAGCATCGTCATCGACACTAGAGCACTAGGACCCCTTGTGTCCTAGGCTAGGTTCTGTCAATCCCTCTGCTGTTAGAGTGCTAGGGCTCTCCACCCTAGACTAGGTTTCAGCCGTATAGAGGAAGAGATGTGTTCGACCACATCGCCTGTGGTTGGGAACGGAACACGGTCGTGTCACTTGTCACGTGCGCCGAGTCAACGTAACAAAAGATCAAGGTTTTAAACTGCGAAGTGCCATTGTGCCTTCGCAATCCATCTTCAACCGAAGGTTTGGACGACGACTACATAGGTAGTCACCCCAGGTTGAAACCATCCGCCACATCAATCTCTCAGCCCTTTTAGGGTCTGACTCGGAAGACGAAGTTACCCCAACATGTGCTTCTACCCCACATTCCGAAACATCTTCATCAAGGAGAATCCCAGGGTCATCTCACTTCCCCAACCCAGCCGCCCATCCATCTCCCCCGCTGTCCAATCGCCAGGTTTTCCAGGTGCTCTCCACTCACATTTCGCGACCCCATCAGTAGATCCTTCCCCTCTGCCTCAATCAGAACCGATTGTCGTAGACCCTCCCTCAGACGAGGAAGAGATCTTTACCGGAGACACAACCCAGCCCGTGGACCTCAGCGGCGTCGCTAGAAGGACCCAACAGGACTTAGACTCCAATGACGAAGATATGCCCGAGATTAAAGCTGCACTCCCTGAGGAGTTTAGTGGAAACACAGAAGATACCAGGTGAGGGCTCTTCGCTATGGAGGCGTACTTCTTGCTCCATACACAGTATGATGAGGACGCCAAGCAGTACATGCTCTTGAACAGGATGTCCAAGAGCTGAGGAAAGGCCTTCGCAGAGGCCTGGCACATGAAGCTTGCTGATGCAGCTGTGCCGAATGCGGAAAAGACCTACACAAAGATAAAGGAGGCATTCATGACAACCTTCTCCCCCCACAACTCAAAGGACATGGCCAAAGCCGAGATATCAAACATGACTCAAGGAAAGTCGTCATTCAACGACTTCTTATCTCGCTTCGCCCTCCTTGCCGTATGAACGGGAGCTACGGAGATGTCAACTATTGCTGAGTGGTTCCTCCACGCTGTGGATCCACGAATCCTTCAACAACTCGTTAATTGCGGAATTCTGGACACCGCCACCACCATCGAGCAGATCTATGACAAAGCATCTGCCATCGAAACAGGGTTCCAGAGAATGAAGGCAATCCAACGAGGAACCTCCACACACTACGGAGGAGGAAGGAGTTCCAGGGATCCCAACGCTATGGACGTCGACCAACTCACCCTAGATCCCCCTACCCGTGCTCGCTTAATGCGAGAAAATAGGTGCTTTGTCTGCCAGAAGACGGGGTGTTCCACCAGAAACCATCCAGGGTATGCGCCTAACAACCGCAAGAAGAAACCCTCGACGGCCTACACCCGAACCGTCACCACCACCACCACCGAGAAACCGCTTGGGG
>JBBPSM010000294.1:0-15488 GCA_038093595.1 Butyriboletus regius
TGAACGTGAAGGATGTCCGCTCCTTCATAGGTTTTTGCAATTTCTACCAGAAATTCATCCCCTCCTTCTCCGATATCGCATGTCCTTTACTGGACCTTACCAAGAGCACCACCACCTGGTGCTGGGGCGAAACCCAAGAGAATGCTTTCCGAAAGCTGCAACATGCCTTCACTAGGGAACCAGTGCTAGCCTTCCCCGATATGACAAGACCCTTTACCCTCATGACTGATGCCTCGCTGACTGCTTCAGGAGCAGTCTTAATGCAGTCCGATTCCAATAGGGACTTATGCCCATGTGGATATCTTTCCCAGACGTTCTCTCCAGTGGAGAGAAACTACGACATATATGACAGGGAACTTTTGGCTGTCATATGTGGGTTGGAGGAGTGGAGACAATACTTGCTCGGGTCTCCACATCCTGTGGTCGCCCTAATGGACCACAAAAACCTCACCTACTTCAAGGAACCCCAGAAGCTGTCGTGGAGAGAGGCCAGATGGCTCCTGTTTTTACAGGACTTTAATATGTGAAATGATCACTCGTGCTACCCACATTATTTATTTCACTCCTTCCTACACTTTCGCACTACCTCTACTGTAGTCCCTCAGCGTAGCCTCCACCCTATGCTATCATACAACCTCCATATCCACAAGTTACCTTTCGTAGCCTACCTCCTACGAACCACTTGCTATCCTTCACCCATTCCCCAACTACTCATTGTAGTCGCCATCCTACAATATCTAGTATCCTATATCGCAATTCCCCAATATCTAGTCGTATACGCCCCCATACGACATCTCCTATACTATCGTATTCCCCAATCTACCAACCTCCATCCTAACCTACATACGAATGCCCCATCTAATTCCTAAGCGATACTGCATCCATATCGCCCACTACCTATTACTCATATCCTCGCCCTACTAGTTGCATCCACCCTACCAATGCAACACCATCCATAGTACTCTTCCGATACTATACCCGTTACCTGTCGTATCTGCCACCATATGATAACAAGTAGCCTTATGGCTATCCCCAGTCCATCACGTGACCCTAAACCGTGTACAGGCCCACATGCCTATAAACTGCACCAGGCATGCTACTTTGCGCCGCTCTAGTCTCGTGACAACTCTAAACTCATGTTCCCCCAACACTTCACTAATGACTTACATCATTACGCTTATGTCCAAAGTACTAATCAAGCCTATGCTAGATTACCCATCAGATCTTACGATCCTTTGCCCAAGACAGGATCCATCCCCCGATGCGATCTTATCTCGATACCTGATCTAACGGATCATTTATGCAGCACCTCTCGCGCTTCCATTTCTTCTTTCATTTTATCTTTCATTCTAATCTATTAACCTTTCACAACGTAGCCGTGCCTCATGCACTCTGGACTACCATTTCACTTACATGCACCTAACACATGCATCTCATTCCATCTAATGTCTCTTTTGCCATTGGACTAAGTATTTCCCTCATTCCTGTGATGTCATACCTGTTATAATAATGAATATTTTCAAACTTTTTATCGCACTCAATCTTTAACTTTTCGAATCACGTGACCAGTGCACGTGACCATGAGAAACAATCACATGACCTAGGTCTAGACTTAGTCACGTGACATGCCTCGCCCTTTTAATCTCCGTCTTTATTCACACCTTATCTATTCACATGTTCATCTCCGATATCTCCCTCTCACGAATGCTTCTATACTTTAACCATACATAGTAATTCCTCTCACGCACCGCTTGGTCCGTGCCCCATCCTGTAACATATATAAAGTAGACACTTTGACGACTGGATCCCCAGTCTAATCCACTTGTTCACTACCTATAGTCATTGCCTTGGCCTCTGGTCATTGTAGGCTGGTATTGTTCGGAGACGACCCCCATACCCTCTACCTCAGAGCCAGGACTCATGTAGCCTGCAAAGCGTAAGATCTGAGCCGTGTGTTGTTGGTGATTCCCACTCGCAACAATACCCCGTACCCTATGACATCATAGCATAGCACGGTCCATGCACCAAGGATAAGTCTATATAAGTAGTTAGTAGCTAGCACTTGTATTCCTTAGTCTTGAAATTGCCTTTCTCTCTCTCGCATATTGCCTTGGTTGGCAACGCTTGAGATATCAGGTTTAGGTTTTGTCATTGTCTCATTGGCATTCCTTTCAATATGGAATACCAAGCGCTCCCAGGCATGCAAATGGCACTGGCCAATGCACTCTCACGTCGCGATGAAATAGACACCTCCCAGGATAATGAAAACGTTCAGATCCTTCCATCGAATGCGTTTGATCATCAGGTCAGGGCAATTGATTTAGCCCTCTCGCAGAAGATTAGTGATTCCACAAGATCAGACCCCCTAGTGATCTCCACACTCCACGCAATGGAAAAGGAAGAACCTCTCTTTGCCAGATCCTCCCCCACCGACTGGAACTTTTTGGAAGATTGCCTTTATTTTAAAGGACGGTTATATATCCCAGGACCTGCATGGAAAGACCTCGTCGCCTCCACCCATGAATCCCTCGAAGGAGGACACAGTGGCCACCTTCACACGGTGGCACTACTCTCCAAGGATTATTGGTGGCCCAGTCTCTCTATGTTCGTCCAGAAATTTATCCAGGGCTGCACTATTTGCCAGTCTAATAAGGTTCAAACCCATCCCACGGTTCCCCCAGTCACCCCATTAGCCTTTGAAGGACGCTGCCCTTTCCAGAATCTTCCAGTGGATTTAATCACCGACCTGCCCCTGGTTGGGGAATTTGACTTGGTTATGGTCGTGGTCGACCATGGCCTTAGTAAGGGGGTAATTCTCGCCCCTTGCTCGAAAACGGTGGATGCGGCTGGAATAGCCCGTCTTTTCTTTGAAAAGGTTTTCCTGCGATACAGACTACATGACAAACTCATGTCCAATCGAGGACCGCAATTCTCTTCAGCGTTTGCTAGAGAGCTGGCCAGACTACTACAGTATGACGTAGCCCTGTCAACGGCCTACCACCCGCAAACAGACAGAGAAACCAAACAATACAACTAGAAACTGGAAACCTATCTACGGATCTTCTGTGAAGGACAACCCCACAAGTGGCTAGAATTACTGTCTATGGCAGAATTCACACACAACTCTGCTGCTCATTCGGTTACCAGCAAATCCCCCTTCTCACTGATTCTTGGATATGAACCCCGGTCTTACCCCTCCCCTCAGACATACCTTTCTCCCGGCCTTAGAACAAAGACTCTCTAGCATGGAAGATGCTCGGAAAGAAGCGCAGGCTGCCCATATGCTAGCACAACAATGGATGAAGGAAAGAACATTCTCTCACTTCAAACCCTGGAAAATCGGAGACAAGGTCTGGCTTGAAACCAGAAACCTGAAGCTCCAAGTACCTTCACGAAAACTCTTCCAAAAGCACACTGGTCCCTTCGAAATCATGAAGGTGGTATCAGCCATAGCATTCCAACTAAAGCTACCTGCCCAATGGAGAATCCACAATGTGTTCCACGCGTCCCTATTCTCCCCATACCGGAAAATGCCAGAACACGGACCCAACTTCACCTGACCTCCTCTGGAACAAATCGGAGCGGAAGAGGAATACGAAATTGAATCCATCATCAATCATCGGGGTTCAAAAGGTCAAAGGCAGTACCTCGTACACTGGAAAGGATACACCGCCGCAGAGCAGACTTGGGAACCTGAGTCCAATCTAGGAAATGCCAAGACAACACTAAAGGAGTATAAAAGCTGGCATGAACTCTGATGGAGTTCCAATGCCAAAGGAAGATCTCTTCTCGCTTCTTATCACCATCTCCCGCATTTCTGCTGCCCTTACCCAAACCAGACTCCAAGTACGTTACCTTGACCTCAACATTCCTAAGCACGCCCAGGAACACCAGTGTTTCTGCCCTATAAACGGCTGCCCATATCACTACTCCTGATAGATGTCCCGCAACAATGCACCCCTTCCCCTCTCAGAACACCTCCAACGCCTCCCTCCCTACGCCTGGCACATTTACTATGCCGGACTCTTGGAGGACAGAGACTCCCTCACCACCCTTAGGTCCATTCCATTCGTCCTCTGCAACCCCAGCATCACCCAGCTCATTGAGCTATTTGGGATATATGGTGCCCTTCGAACCATTCTCACCTGGCCCCCCTGGAGCGAGACAGGTACCTATTGCCCCGGAGAGATGCACCCAACGACGCTCCTTCTGCAGATACATGAGACCATCCTGGACTACCTCAACGACGAGGGGTTCAATTTCTCCGTTTCTCTCCTCCCCTTCCGACACCTCAAACGACATCTCACTTCCGCCCTCTTCTCACTCACCCAAGCGGAGTGTACATTTTTCTTTGCCCCTCATAACACTGCCACCCCTGCCCATCCAACCAGAGGCCATCCCTCTGTCGCTGAGCCCTCTAGAGAAGGTCTCTGTGGAAGTCTTGGCCTTGACGGAGCTGATCAGCTCCCTACAACGCCAGTTAGACAACCAAACAGAGTCACCGTCGACAGAGACACCCCCACCACAGACACCAATTCCACCGCCACCGTCCATAGCAGCAGACCTGCCACCCCTGTACCAACCCAGCCCATCCTCACTCCTGTCGAACAACCCCTTTTGGGTCCAACCAGACGCCTACGCCGACGAGGTGCCATGGTATTCTCAGCCGGCCTCCCCTCATGTCCACCACCTGCTTCCCCCACCGACCCTACTCCCCCCTCATTGGGAGACTCTGCAATGCAGAGCCCTCCAGCTCCCTCCATTCCCATTCTTCAATCCCGGAACCCCTTTGTCCGCCCAAATGGCATACTCCCAGTGGATGATCATCCCGATGCCATGGATGTACTCACTGTCACTACCTCCACCCCTCAAGATTCCACCCCTGGCAGGATATGCTATGAGTGTCATCAACCCGGACACCTCTGCACAGAATGCCCCTGATACCATTGCCCCTTCTGCAACGTGGTTGCCCCAGGACATTCACAGTATCATTGCTCCCAACGACACTGTAGCACCTGTCACCAACTTGGACATTCCTGGCAGGTCTGTCTCCGCAACAACCTCCCAGACAACTCCTGGAACCTTTCCGATTACCTCATCAACAACGGGGATCGAAGCTCTTGAGATGGAACTTCAAGACTACAAGGAGGGTAATGTTATGGATAACGAGGGGGTACTACCTTTTTCCCTACCCACTCCTTCCCTCTCCCCGGGTCTCTGGGACGACCTCTTCTTCGACACTGGCAATCTCCTTTGGGACGGCAATCTCCCTACTCCTGTACTGGACAACACCGCCTTCTAGGCAGTGTGAGGCAATGGCCACTGCCATCATGGCTGTGCAAGGCAGTGGCACGGATCTCTCCATTTCTATTTGTATTTCTTTCAGACCATTCCTCCTCGGCTATGCTCTCTCACGCATAGCCTCATATCTCCCGATTTCCCGATCCCATCTTGACCGCTTGTAGTATGCCTATTTATGGTTTCCAGAAGCCTCCCCTAAATTACCTAAAACCCTATATATAGAGGCTTCTATTCCCCATGTAAACTCTAACCTTGATCTACACAATATACTGTGTATTGGTCATCTGTTCCGCTTGCTTCGCTCTACTGCTTCACATGCTTAGAGTTGGAAGTCATCTCCACCGTTGCGCTTCTGATCTTCTTGATCATCAGCGCCCCTTTTTGCTGCTTGTCTGCAGAACGCCGACACTGTCATGGCAGTTCGCCACAAGAGCATCGTCATCGACACTAGAGCACTAGGACCCTTTGTGCCTAGGCTAGGTTCTGTCAATCCCTCTGGCATTAGAGTGCTAGGACCCTCCATCCTAGACTAAGTTCTGCCTGTATAGAGGAAGAGACGTGTTTGACCACATCGCCTGTGGTTGGGAATGGAACATGGTCATGTCACTTGTTATGCATGCCGAGTCGGCATAACAACATCAGGAGGATTCAGATCATAGAACTCCAAGGAATCCTGGAGTTCATCCTTCAAAATTTGAAGGTAGAGATCACCATCCATCCTACCATCAATCTTGGTTGCATAGCCAATCCCATCCCAAGCCATACAGCTCCACAACATTAAAGAACCCCCTCCAAACTTCAAAGTCCCCTCAACTAATCTGTCACTAAGCCCCTCTCCTGGCTTTTTCCATGCCCATTTGCGACCATCTGACCCAAGACAATTGATTTTGGTCTCATCAGACCATACCACCTGCTTCCAGTCCTCTAGAGTCCAGTCCTTATGAGCATAAGCAAAGTCCAACTGAGCCTTGCGATGTTTGGCGGAGAGTAGTGGGCATTTGGACTTGACTATGGCTTTCATACCAATCTTTTTCAAATGACGACAAACTGTATTAGGATGGAGAGGCTGGTTGGTGATAGTGGAGAGAGCTTTGGTGACCTGAACAGCATTCTCTGCCTTATTACTGGAGATAAGGCGAACAGCATAACAAATATTAACAGAGGAAAGCTTTGATGGACGGCCTCCAGCAGACTTTTGAAGGTCAGAACGCTCCTTGGAATGAAGCCTAGAGATGGTAGCAATGCCAACACCTGTACTAGAGGCAATAGAGCAGATGGAATGGCCAGAATCAAGTTGAGAGAGGATAGTGTTCTTTTGAGTGGCAAAGAGAGATCACATGATGGTAGTGGTTAAGAGTCAAGAAGTGTGGGAATATTTTTAGACTCAGACATGATATTTATATGTATATCTTTGTTTGTACCACCAAACAACAGCAATTATCTCCTTATATCATAAAGATTCTAATGCTCACATCAAAAGTCCCAAAACTGTTCCAATGAGCTGCTGTTTTAAAATAGCCATATCTCCACTTCCTCTGGATCAAATCACATGATCCAAGCGCCCAGAGGTAGCCAATGGCATGTATTATTATTTGTCCCACCAAAGCCAAGCGAAATTCCCACGGGTGTTTGCAGTGCGCTTCACACACTGCATCAGGGTTAGGTATTGGAACAGTTTTGGGAATCACTGTAATCTAGCTTAGCTTTGTCATGACTGCTCACTGAGTTCCTTTTCTTTCCCCTAACCTTGTGCTTCTCTTCCCTAGGTATAGTGCCCTTGTCCCCTTGACCTGTATTACTTAGGGTTTCTCTTTCCTAGCATTCAATATGCTTTTGTTGAATCGCACTGTGGATCCTATTGGTCCTATTGATATATACACATAACTCACTTCTGAATACTTGCATTTTGTGAGGTGGAATTACATTGCATTGGTGGGGGAGATGCCACTCAAGCATCATATATATAAGTATGGATGAGAAGTTGAGGAAGCTCATTAGCAAAATCCCCCTCTGAGGAATCCACCTGTTAACAGTTAATATAATGAATAAGAATTAAAAAAGTAATTTATAATTATATAACTTATCCCTGGCATAAAGAAACTGTCTTCCATATTTTCCAGCTGGAACTTAATGCCAGCTTGAACCCTAAAATGATAGATTTCAATAGAAATATCAACCATTCATTTAAAATTACCTACCAAAATATCAATATCTTCCATTTATAAGCCTAAGTTCCAGGTCATATCCCCATGATCTCCTGCATCTTGTGGAGGATTCTCCTAGTAGTAAAAAGTGTAAATACTGCTAGTATACTGTGTTATATTCAGTAATTTACACCAAATATTAATTGATATTGAAGTTCATTATCCTGAGCTTCAAGTTCTTGCATGCCAGTGAAGTCCAAGCCTGACTCAGGTTTAGCTAAAGATTAGAAATGGTAAAACAATATCTGTGCCAATGATGTTGGAATTTGGGGAGTGGAAGAGATTCATGGTGGTGGTGGTCACTAGCAGACAGTTTAAGTTATCTATCAATCAATGTGATCTGATTGTATGTGAAAAGGTCACATGACTTGTTTGTATATATCTGAGTTGGTTCAAGTTATCCATCCACTACAGTACCACAATATAGACTCATTGGTGACAATGTTATCATCCTCAATCCACCTTTCAGTCCCCTCATCCTGACCATGGCAATAACAGTGATGTATCAGTTCCAAATCCTCACTTCCACCATTGTGATGACAATGATCATGGTGGCCTCTGTCATCCTCAACCCATCTCCCAGTCCCCTCACCCTGACCATGACAGAGACGATGATGTGTCACCATCATCCCACCATCATTATGATGACGATTGCAATGTACCATCATCAGAGTTCCCACCATATATAAAGTTTCCAGGCCCTCATGGTTTCCAGTCCCTCACTTCTCATTACTATAATGATGATAGTGACCTCTTCTAGTATGCTGTCCATATGTGCCAAACAGAAATTAATGTGTTATGCTGACTAGGCATGCATAACAAGTGACATGACCATGTTCCATTCCCTACCACAGGCAATGTGGTCAAACACATCTCTTCCACTATATGGCAGAACCTAGCCTAGGATGGTGTTGCCGACCCAAATCCTAAGAAAGGACTCGATCTGCACAACGACTAGACTTGCTTAATAGAGAAAAGGATTGATGGGGAAACCCAACAAGAACTTGACTAGAGTTCTTGGGGCATTGGCATTTGGTCTTATATACTACTACATGGTGTTTGTACATATTGACTACTGGTCTGTGCGTCAGGTACAGTAGGGTCTAGGGTATGATATCATAGATAAGAGATGACATCATAGGTCTAGGTCATTCTAGACTTTGACGGAAATTAAAGATAAGGGCGTTAGAGCGGCCGAGAAGTCTGAAGAAATAGGCCAGTCTAGAGGGATCACGTGATTAGTCATGTGACGTTCACACGGTCACGTGATGCGAAAAAGAATAAATAAAATTGAGTTCGTAACACTACCCCCCTCCTATGGTTCACATTCCAGGTGAGACCAGATAGGAATAGGAGTCGTGAGAGTCTCGTAAGGTTTAAATAAGGAATCAAAGTTTGCCTGAAGCATACGTAGCTTATGAGGCGAGTTGGGTTTTCTTTTATAAAAGTCCGTGATGGCGTCTTTAGCCGAGGATAAATTACTTTCGGATTCCCAGGTTCGATCTTCATCACTGTATCCTTTCCAGTGAACGAGAAATTCCAGGCGTTTCCCTTTGAGCCGTGAGTCTACTACGTGTTCGACTTCATACTCTTCATTTCCTTCATCGGTGACCTGGACCGGTCCAGGTTTATAAGTAGGTTGTCCGGGTAGTCGTCCTTTATATGGTTTGGTACGACTAATATTAACGACGGGATGGATTTTCATGGAAGAGGGGAGCTTAAGCTCAACCGCGTTCATTCCGACCATCTTAATTACATCATATGGACCCAGCCAATGTTCGGTTAATTTAGGGGATTGCCGAGTTTGTTTTAGGTTAAGGTGATCCGTTGATAACCAGACCTTGTCTTTCGGCTCGTAAATAGGAGCGTCACTTCTCTTCTTGTCAGCAGACGCTTTCATTCTGTTTTTCGCTTTTTCTAGGTTTTCTTTAACTTGCTCTAACGTCTGAGCGAAGTCGTGGGAGAAGTCCGAGGCTGCCGGAGCCTTTATGTCAAGTGGTTCTATTTCCATTCGTGGAGCGTATAAATGAGTGACTTCGAATGGTGACTTTCCGGTAGCCGAATGAACCTTGTTATTGTATGAAAATTGCGCCAGTGCGAGCCAATCGGCCCACTCATTCTGCTTTTCGGCGGTAAAGAGACGGAGATACTGCTGGAGATCTCGGTTAACTCTTTCGGTTTGTCCATCGGTTTGGGGGTGGAATGCCGTGGACATTTTGAGTTCGATCTGTAGCATCTTGGCCAGATCTTTCATTACTTGAGCAGAAAACTGGGGTCCGCGATCGGATATGATAGAGCGGGGAAGTCCGTGTGTTTTCCATACGTGGTCACGGTATAGCTTTGCCATGCCAAGTGACATAATAGTTTTAGTTGTGGGAATAAATATGACTTCCTTTGAAAAACAGTCTACCACTACGAGAACGGTGTTGTATCCGTTAGATGTCGATAGATCCGTTGTAAAGTCCACGGAGATGTCCTGCCAGGGACCTTCCGGAATAGGATTAGGGAGTAATTTGCCAGCCGGGGCGGCATTTGACGGCTTCATCCGAGCGCATCTTTTGCATCGGGAGCAATAGTTCTTAATGTCCGTTCGGATACCTTGCCATATGTAGTAGCGTGAGACTAACTCGTAAGTTTTCTCTGCGCCACTGTGTCCGGCTAAGGTGGAGTTGTGATATAAAGTTATAATATCCTGACGGAGTTCCTTTTCCTCAGGGATGTATATTTTCTTTTCTAGAAGGACCAGCCCTTTGTCTGATAGGACGGAACCCTTTGGTTCACCTTCTTTTAATTTAGTTTGGGCGTTCCAGACTGCCTCCATTATCTTTTCTTCTTCCCCTTTTATGTTAATTACTTCGTTCGTCCTGTGAACACGTGATTCGGGTATTACCGTAACACCCTTGTTATCGTTTTCTATTCCGAGCGTATGGTCTTCGCATCGGGAGAGAGCGTCAGCTTTACCCATTTGGGTGCCAGGCTTCTTTACTAATAGATAATTGAACCATGTGAGATACTGAGCCCATCTGGCTTGTCTCCGGTTCAAGTCTTGAGATTTCATAAAGTATTGAAGGTTGGCATGGTCTGACCATATTTCGAATTGGTCTTTTGTTCCTTTTAAATAGTGCCTCCATTGCTCCAGAGCAAGGATTATGGCCAACATTTCTTTGTTGGCGATCGTGTAGTTTCTCTGTTCCGGAGACATGCTATGGGAAGAGAAAGCTACAGGGTGCCATTTTCCTTCTTTTTCTATAGATAATACAGCACCTGTTGCGAAGTCTGATGCATTGCACTCGAGCCTAAACGTTTTGTCATTGTCCGGATAGGCGAGTATGGGTGCCGTGGTGAATGCTTTCTTCAATATATCAAATGCCGATTGTTCTTTCTTGGACCATGTCCATTTCATGTCCTTTTTTGTTAGGTCGTTCAATGGCCTTGATTTGATTGAGAAGTCCTTTATAAAATGACGATAAAAGTTCGCGAGGCCGAGGAAGCTTCTAACTCCTTTTACGTTTTTAGGTGTTGGCCAAGCTTGGATTGCATCCGTCTTTTCTTTCTCCATTTCGATTCCGTTGGCTGATACGACCATTCCCAGGAAATCTACTTTGGGTACTTTGAAGAAGCACTTTTCGGGCTTAAGGTACAGGTCGTTTTCCTTTAGCCTTCGTAACACTTCGAGGACAATTTCGTTGTATTTCTTCTCGTTATTGTCCATGAAAATAAGGATATCGTCGATGTAAACGATTACAACTGCTTGCAGATCATGGAAAATGTTGTTCATCATCGTTTGAAATGTAGCCGGGGAGTTACAGAGTCTGAAGTACATCACGAGGGGTTCGAAGGCTCCCCTGTGACAGACGAAGGCTGCTTTCCATTCATCACCTTCTTTGATTCTCACGTTGTTATATCCCCAGCGTAGGTCCATCTTTGTAAATAGTGTAGCCCCTTTGAGCTTGTCAACAAGCTGCGCTACGAGTGGCAGGGGGTAATTGTTTTTTATTGTGCCCTCGTTTAAATATCGGTAATCTTGTACCATGCGTTTCTTATTGTCCTTTTTAGGTACGAAGAATACCAGCAATGTTTGTGGAGATTTTGAGGGTCTAATATACCCTTTTGCTAGTTGATTGTCGATGAAAGCGGAGACCTCGTCTTGCTCCATGGGGGAAAGGGGAATTAATCGACCCTTTTTAGGTTAAAACCCTTCTTTCATTTCAATCGCATGATCCCACGTTTTTCGGAGTGGCATACGTTCCAAACTTGTCTTCGTGAACGTGTCTAGATATTTGTGGTAGCACTTGGGTACCATCTCCTCGATCGTGGGTTCTTTCTTCTCCGTAGGCTTATCCAGAGCCTTGAGTTGTCGGTATACATAGGGCATGTCGTTGAGTTCCTTTTCCTCTAGGGATCTCAGGAACACAGATTCGTAAGACAATAATTTACAGGATCGTGGATACCTGGTTAAGCTGACGTCGCCTGTCTGCCAGTTTATACTTGGGTTGTGTTTTATCAACCAGGTGTATCCTAATATGATCGGATTTTTACCAAGATCCGTAACTTCTGCCGTCATGATTTCTCGGTGTCCTTTGTAGTCGACGAGTATCTCAGCATTGTGGGTAATGCTTCCTGCTGAGTTCTTTGTTCCATCAACGTTGTAAACTGGAATAGGACATGCGAGTTCCTTGATTGGGATCTTGTGGGCGGCAATCCACTTTCGGTCAATGAAGATCCCATTTGCTCCATTGTCTAGGAGTGCTTTCGTCGTCATGCACTTCTTTTTATCCGTAGATGGTGCGACGTCGATCTCTAGACAGATCTCGAGTTTTTGGTTTACGGACCATATAAGGATCTATTCCAGGGTTTCTGACGTAATTTTTTTGTTTTTATTAAAAACCGAATTAAGCCTGCATTCCTGTGCAGCAAGCTCACTTTTGTGAGTCCCGGTTTCGGTAGAAGAAGTCGTAGATACATCGGATTTTGTATCGAAGAAGTCCTGTTCTTCTTGTCCGTATTCTACTTCTAAATAAGTGTATCTATTTTTATTTTGGCTGAGCACTGCATCAGGCCGTTTTTCTGCTGACTTAGGCAACCGAGCACCTGGTTCGCTCAATTGCCCTTGCCTTTTTCCGAGTCCTTCATATCGTAAAAGAAGGCCTTCATGGCCTCAAAGTCCATCCCTTCTAGGGATCGGATTCTTGAATCCTCCTTAGGGCTTGCGCCCGAATCCGATTTGTCTGAATCCCCAGTTGTAGCAGTTCGGATACTGCGATATTTTGAGCACCTTCTGCTATGCCCTCCCCCAAGGAACTTGCACTCAGTGCATTCCTTTTTGGGTCTTGGGCACGCTTTAGCTAAGTGCGGGCCTTGGCAGTTGAAGCATTTACCTTTCTGGACTGTATCAATGTCCATAGGTTCGCCTTGTCCGCCATATGTCTTTGCACCTGATGAAGAGGCGGCTTGTCCTTGGTTTTGCGCGTTTTGCCAGACACGCCCCTGGTTGCCTCTCATGGCGAAGGCCTCGAGGTTGTTTCCGTACGTCTTTATGACCTTGACGTAGGCCTCGACTGTCGTTTGTCTTTCGCCATTTTGGAAGATTAGGCGAATTATTTCTTCTCGGGTGTTCCGCTTCAGGAAGTAAATTCCCATTGGGTCACCGGCGTCTGCCCTTTCATACAGGGAGATCCATTTCATGAGGTAGTCTTCAGTCCTCTCACGTGGACTTTGTTTAAGCTCAGCGAGCTTCGCGAGCACTTGGTCTATTTCTAGACCGGGGAGGAATCTGGCCTTGACTCCTTTTGCCAAGTCCATAGCATCGGGCCAAAGATGCTTGTTGATGCCTAAGTATTTTTGTAGCTGGTTTCGGGCCCAGCTACCTGCTCCGTTCTTGTCGCGACCTTCTTTTGTGCCGATGCGCGACCATACAGCAATGCATTTGTCCTTGTTTGAAGTAAAGGTTTCCTCATTCATTTCGAGGTAGACTCCAAGTTTGACCCACCATTCATTGAATTTTTCGTAGAAGCCGCCATACATGCCGGGGTCAGGGCATACTTCGACTTTTTTGGAGATTTTGACCTCAGCGCAAGGTTGCGCCGCAGCCTGCTCTGCATCCCTTGCCCTTGATTGGGCACTCCTGACGTCTTGTTGGAGCTGCATTATTGTCACCTGTAGCCCGGCGATGAGGGCGGCGAGTTCTTCATTGCTTGCCATCATTGGTGGTCTTGGTGATGGTGGTGGGGAGCCGGTTGGGCCTGAGGAGGAGGTTTCTTGGTCGTAAGGGTCTGTTAGCCCTCTCAAGCCCCAGTTGTTGGACAGCTTGGTTTATTTGTTGTTTGAGTTCCTGGTTTTGGGAAACAGTGAACGCGCGGAGGGGGAATGCTGGGTTGCGTACGTAAGGTAGAGGACCAGGTTCTGGAAGGTCCTCGAATATGTCGTCGTAGAGGAGGTAAGAAACGTCAAGTTCCTCTTCTTTGATCTTGGGGTAAACTAACTTGGAAATGTCGTTGGGGTCCACCGAGGGAGTTCTGAAGAAGAGTAGGGGTTCTTCCTCATACTCGAACTTCACATAAGCGTTGTAGTTCATATAATGGCCCACTCAAAGGTAAAAACCTGAGTGTCGCTAAAACCGTTCTTTGGTGTTACTCGGGCCAATAGCCTTCCCGATGTAACCATATATACTTCGTATGTAGAAAGCTTTAATGTGCCTCATGGGGACATGGGAACGTATTTCCAAAAGAAGTAGAAGGAGGTTGGGGCGGTTTTTAAACGCGTTCGACCCACTCGAGGGTACCCCTGGTGCGCCCTAGATAGCTAACACCCTTCTGACGCTCTAGTGTGCCAGCATACATAAAAGACGAGAAGTGCCAAGTGGCGGTATAGAATGTAGGATAATCCCCTTAAGCCTGGGGTCCGGCTATATCCCTTTAACGCTAGGGGCCGCGTGTAACGATGTGCAGAGAGAGTAGTTTCGGTGGTGATAGTCAAGTTCTAATGTTGCCGACCCAAATCCTAAGAAAGGACTCAATCTGCACAATGACTAGACTTGCTTAATAGAGAAAAGGATTGATGGGGAAACCCAATAAGAACTTGACTAGAGTTCTTGGGGCATTGGCATTTGGTCTTATATACTACTACATGGTGTTTGTACATATTGACTACTGGTCTGTGCGTCAGGTACAGTAGGGTCTAGGGTATGATATCATAGATAAGAGATGACATCATAGGTCTAGGTCATTCTAGACTTTGACGGAAATTAAAGATAAGGGCGTTAGAGCGGCCGAGAAGTCTGAAGAAATAGGCCAGTCTAGAGGGATCACGTGATTAGTCATGTGACGTTCACACGGTCACGTGATGCGAAAAAGAATAAATAAATTTGAGTTCGTAACAGATGGAGAGTCCTAGTGCTCTAGTGCCAGTGGGGATGTTCCTATGATGAACTGCCTCGATGGTGTTGGTGTTCTACAGACAGGCAACAGAAGGGGAACAAGAACAATGTGAGCAACTGCACCATCCTTTTTTTTACTGTATATTCATGTACCCACCAGCACAAACATGAAGCATCTCATTTTGGTCTGGATGCTCTCACTCAATTGCAGTGTCATGACAGAGGTGTACCATATCTGTTATCAGCACCCCCAACATATTGTATACTTTTCTGCCATTCTTTTCTTTTCTTACCAAATTGTTTCTCCACTAGCATATCTGAGTTTCCATGCAGGAATACAACAAGTGCTTTAATCTCAGGAGGGAGTGTGCACCACATGCAAGGATAGGGTATGATTGCACACCTATTCATCATCACTACATCCTCACCTACCAGGCATGTGGGATATCTTAATACCAGTAATGATGCCAACTCAGATAGGCCCACATCTGTCCCCTTGTCATCCCAGTTCCAAGTTAAGTTATCACTGTGAATGCATGAACATTGTATTTGCATTCATGTTCATGATCTCACACCCCCTCTATCCCTCCCCATTATACCAGACCCAT
>JBBPSM010000296.1:0-15439 GCA_038093595.1 Butyriboletus regius
TGAGAACTCTCCACCGAATGACAATGTCGTTGCCCAATGCATAGTGACCTTTGAATTGAGGGGTTTATAGATATGCGATATTTTTTGTTGTTTTGTAAGAGAATTAAGCACACTATTATTATACTCCAGTGCCGCACTCAATTGAGACGCTCTTACGGAGGAAGGACTAATACTACATAGTACAATGGAAAGAGTAGAAACAGGAAAATCATTGTCCGTACAATCGACTAAAGGTCCTTGCAAGTGAACACCCTCGTCGTTCACCTGCTGCTGCCTTTTAACGCCTCGGTCGCTCGGTGTTTGGCCTCGGTTTCAAACTTGTCCTTATAAAAGGCTTCGGCCTCCTCCGAGATGAAGGCACGATGTTCTGCTTGCAGTGCCGGTGCAGTAACCGGGGGAATGGGGAGTGGATGACCTGCGAAGTGTTGCACTGTCTGGGTGCCTTGATAATAACTGGCATACTCATTTTCTGCCGTTTGCATGTAAGTGCCTTGATTGTAATCCCAGACATATTGGGCTCATTGCTGTGGGGGGCGGGGAGGACGGCAGTACGGGTTCTTTGGACAATCTGGCTTGATGTGGCCTGCCAAGCCATACAAGAAACATGTCTGGGTATCTGGTCGGGGAGCTGGCACAGCCTGCTGTGCACCTATCTCCATTGGTGCTCCATGACCTGGTTGCATTCCGTACAGCGTAAATTGCGGGCGTCTTTGTTGTGAGGGGGGAGATGCATTGGTGGGTGAGGAGGGTATTGTGGATGTGGAGGTTGGTGAGGTTGGAATCGGGCGTTGATTGGAGGTCCCCTTTCGACCTGCATTTGTTTGAAGGATCGCCCGATCCTTTGGTACTCCTTCGCCATATCCTCGTAGTCCAGCACGAGGGTCCTTGGGTTGAGCTGGGCTTGCTCGTAGATCTTATAGTCTACGGCCTTCTTGATGAGGGTCAATGCGTAGTAATCCTCAATGTTTGCCTCTCGCTTCAACACCTCAAACCTTTGGATGAACAGGTCAATTGGATGCCCATTCTGCCTTAGCACCTCAAGTTTCCTTAATGACTCGTGCGTAAGTACATCAATCCTGAAGTAGGACCAGATTTCATTCTGGAGGGCGACCCATGAGGGCCAAGCCGACTCCCCTTTTTGCCCAGTGACGATGCCCTGAGCATTTTGACGTTGTCATACTCAGTATCGTAGTACTTTTCAAGGGTGATCTGGGCAAACCCCTCGGCCTTTTTCTCCAACCGGGACAGGACAGCCATGCAGCGCAGCTTGTCCAATTTCCACATCTGGGCGTCCACCCACAGACGGACCCTTACCCACCATAGACGAAAGGTGGCACGATCACCATCCCACTTTTCTGGGTCGGCAATCTTCTTCGTAACTTTGGCCTTATCTTTATCCATGTTCAGCGCGGCCAACCGCTGGACGAGGTCGTCGAGATTGACTTGTCCTGACATATTTTACTACTTTTTTGAGGGCGGAGTGGGGGCGGAGGTAGGATCAGAAATGTGAGAGCTGCCCAAAAGCAAAAGCAGCATTGGAGTCTATGGGCCATTCACGGACGGCACGGCGGGCGACCTTGCAGGGCGGAATATTTGGGATTGGAGCGGAGTGAGGTTTTAGGGCATAAGTACGGGTGGAAGTGTTCAATGCCGTAGATGGCAAAGGCAGAACCAAAATATGTAAATCTTTTCTTTTCTGGGTTAGCCCAGTAAACCTTCTTTCTCCTTTGAGCTAGAATCTTGATAATCTTCTTTCAGCTCCTTACTGTGCAGTATCTTCCAACCGCACTCTGGGAAAGCCTACATTGGTATCGAATAAACATGTCCTGGTGACCGCAGTGACCTGGGACAAAAACTTCTCAAAAAACTTTTCCTTAAAATCAGCTGGCAAGCATGTTGGGAAGAATCATGATGATCCCGACTATCGCTCTGATGTGATGTTATGGGTGATCACAAGAACCCGGGTACACCAGCGTAGTACCACACGAACAATTAGACCTTAACTGATAACTGGGGCTAGTGCACTATGCCCAAAAGCAACTTTATCCTTATTGACGGCAGACAACCGTATGTACAGCGCTTAGCGAGTGCTTGTTAGAATGCAAGCATGCGTGCTGTCGCAACCACTTGTCTCATTTCGGCTCATGCGCTGTAGACCACGACCATCAATTTTCACTGCCTTCGTATAATACCTATGATACGCAAGTAGTACACTACACCGCCCTATGCTTCATTCTTCCCAACACGTATATATAGCGTACTTATCGAGTGTCGCTCCCCTCAGTTCGTTGTACCACATGACGACTGAGGTGAGCCATTCTACTTATGCCACAGATGCCTGCATACTTACATCGTACATAGTTCTTGTCCTAGGTAAATATCTCAGTCCGTTGTACCGCACGACGACTGAGTTCTTGTCCTAGCCATCGTGCTCTTTATTTCTCCTGCTCGAAATCTTACAGGTTATGAGCCCGCTGTTTCACACCTCTAAACAAAGAAATTGCAGCTCACCACCCTTATACAATGTCAACTGTCCCTGTCACCACCGATACATTGCCCAGCAATGTGCCCAAACTCGATGTGAAGGGCAGAAACTGGGCGATATTCACTTTCCGTTTCCAGGTTGCTGTCAAAGCGAAGGAGATGTGGGAGCACTTCAATGGGACTTCCCCTGAACTGAAGCCTACCACCTCCATGACGACAGCAGAAACTGAAGAGGCAACAAAATGGCGTAAGAACGAAAGCATCTCAAAGCATTTGCTTACTCAGCAGATCCCGGATTCGACCGCACTGAAAATCAAAAAGCTCTCCCCTGTCAAAGCCATGTGGGACAAGATCATGCGTGAATACACGGAGAAAGGAACGTATGCTCAGACAGACTTGCATACTCAATTTCTCGACTCCAGGATGCCGAAAGGAGGTGACGTCCGTCATTTCTTGGATGGACTGTGGACGAAGCGCGAGGAGCTAGCATCTGTCGGGGTGGATATCGATGAAAAGGATTACCAGTCGACTATCATCAAGTCGCTACCCGAATCCCTTGCAAGTTTCGCCTCCGGTCAGCTTGCAACCACTCGGCTCTTTAGCCCCACCAAAACGATTGAGCCTGACATCTTAATCTCGCTTATTAGCGAAGAAGCTGAACGACAAAAAGTAAAGCATGCTGCTAGGACGGACGCCAAGGATTGTGATGAAGCAATGGCTGTGACGTCATCCACCAGAGGAAAGGGACGAGGCAGAGGAAAGCACGGCGAATGTGTGTTGGACCTGTGGATCAGACCAACACCTGTTGCCGACCCAAATCCTAAGAAAGGACTCGATCTGCACAACGACTAGACTTGCTTTAATAGAGACAAGAGGATAGATGGGGAAACCCAACAAGAACTTGACTGGAGTTCTTGGGGCGTTGGCATTCGGTTATATATACTACTATACATTGTTTGTACATATTGACTACTGGTCTGTGCGTCAGGAACAGTAGGGTCTAGGGTATGATATCATAGATAAGAGATGACGTCATAGGTCTAGGTCGTTCTAGACTGTGACGGAAATTTAAGATAAGGGCGTTAGAGCGGCCGAGAAGTCTGAAGAAATAGGCTGGTCTAGAGGGATCACGTGATTAGTCATGTGACGTTCACACGGTCACGTGATGCGAAAAAGAATAAATAAAAATGAGTTCGTAACACTACCCCCCTCCTATAGTTCGCATTCCAGGCAAGACCAGATAGGAATCGGAGTCGTGAGAGTTTCGTAAGGTTTAAATAGAGAATCAAAGTTTGCCTGAAGCATACGTAGCTTTCGAGGCGAATTGGGTTTTTGTTTATAGAAGTCCGTGATGGCGTCTTTTGCTGATGATAAATTACTTTCGGGTTCCCAGGTTCGATCTTCGTCACTGTATCCTTTCCAGTGAACCAGAAATTCCAGGCGTTTCCCTTTGAGCCGTGAGTCTACTACGTGTTCGACCTCGTACTCTTCGTTTCCTTCGTCGGTCACCTGGATCAGTCCAGGTTTATAAGTAGGCTGTCCGGGGAGTCGTCCTTTATACGGTTTGGTACGACTAATATTAACAACGGGATGGATTTTCATGGAAGAGGGGAGCTTAAGCTCAACCGCGTTCGTTCCGACCATCTTAATTACGTCGTATGGGCCCAGCCATCGTTCGGTTAATTTAGGCGATTGCCGAGTTTGTTTAAGGTTCAGGTGATCCGTTGACAACCAGACCTTGTCTTTCGGCTGATAAATAGGGGTGTCGCTTCTTTCTTTATCGGCAGACGCTTTCATTTTGTTTTTAGCTTTTTCTAGGTTTTCTTTGACTTGCTCTAATGTTTGAGCGAAGTCGTGGGAGAAGTCCGAGGCTGCCGGAGCCTTTATGTCAAGTGGTTCTATTCCCATTCATGGAGCGTATGAACGAGTGACTTCAAATGGGGACTTTCCGGTAGCCGAGTGAACCTTATTATTATATGAGAATTGCGCCAGCGCGAGCCAATTGGCCCATTCATTCTGCTTTTCGGCCGTAAAGAGGCGGAGATACTGCTGGAGATCTCGGTTAACTCTTTCGGTTTGTCCATCGGTTTGGGGGTGGAATGCCGTGGACATTTTGAGTTCGATCTGCAGCATCTTGACCAGATCTTTCATTACTTGTGCAGAGAATTGGGGTCCGCGATCAGATATAATAGAGCGGGGAAGTCCGTGTGTCTTCCATACGTGGTCACGGTATAATTTTGCCGTGCCGAGTGATGTGATAGTTTTAGTCGTGGGAATAAATACGACTTCCTTTGAAAAGCGGTCTACCACCATGAGGACGGTGTTGTATCCGTTGGACGTTGGTAGATCCGTGATAAAGTCCACGGATATGTCCTGCCAGGGACCTTCCAGAATAGGATTAGGAACTAGTTTGCCGGCCGGGGCGGCATTCGATGGTTTCATCCGAGCGCATCTTTCGCATCGGGAACAATAATTCTTTATGTCCGTTCGGATACCTTGCCATGTGTAGTAGCGTGAGACTAACTCATAAGTCTTCTCTGCGCCACCGTGTCCGGCTAAGGTGGAGTCGTGATATAGAGTTATGATGTCCTGACGGAGTCCGTTCTCCTCAGGTACGTAGATTTTCTTTTCTCAAAGGACCAGTCCTTCGTCTGACAGGATGGAACCCTTTGGTTTGCCTTCTTTTAATTTAGTTTGGGCGTTCTAGACTGCCTCCATAATTTTTTCTTCTTCCCCTTTTATGTTAATTACTTCGTTTGTCCTGCGAACACGTGATTTGGGTATTACCGTGACGCCTTTATTATCGTTTTCTATCCCGAGCATGTGGTCTTCGCGTCGGGAGAGAGTGTCGGCTTTACCCATTTGAGCGCCAGGCTTCTTTACTAATAAATAATTGAACCGCGTGAGGTATTGAGCCCATCTGGCTTGTCTCTGGTTCAGGTCTTGGGATTTCATAAAATACTGAAGGTTTGCATGGTCTGACCATATTTCGAATTGGTCTTCCGTTCCTTCTAAATAATGCCTCCATTGCTCCAGAGCAAGGATTATGGCTAGCATTTCTTTATCGGCAATTGTGTAGTTTCTCTGCTCCGGGGACATGCTGTGGGAAGAGAAAGCTACAGGGTGCCATTTTCCTTCTTTTTCAATAGATAGTACAGTGCCTGTTGCGAAGTCCGATGCGTCGCACTCGAGCCTAAACGTTTTGTCGTTATCCGGATAGGCGAGTATTGGTGCCGTAGTGAATGCCTTTTTCAGCATGTCAAATGCCGATTGTTCCTTTTCGGACCATGTCCATTTCGTGTCCTTTTTTGTTAGGTCGTTCAACGGCCTTGATTTAATCGAGAAGTCCTTTATGAAACGACGGTAAAAGTTCGCGAGGCCGAGAAAGCTTCTGACTCCTTTTACGTTTTTAGGCGTAGGCCAAGCTTGAATTGCGTCTGTTTTCTCTTTCTCCATTTCGATTCCGTTGGCCAATACAACCATTCCTAGGAAATCTACTTTGGGTACTTTGAAGAAGCATTTTTCGGGCTTTAGGTACAGGTCATTTTCCTTTAGCCTTCGTAACACTTCGAGGACGATTTCGTCGTGTTTCTTCTCGTTGTTGTCCGTGAAAATAAGAATATTGTCGATGTAAACGATTACGACTGCTTGCAGATCGTGGAAAATGTCGTTCATCATCGTTTGAAATGTGGCTGGGGAATTACAAAGTCCAAAATACATCACGAGAGGTTCGAATGCTCCCCTGTGACAGACGAAGGCTGCTTTCCATTCGTCTCCTTCCTTGATTCTTACGTTATTGTAACCCCAGCGTAAGTCCATTTTGGTAAATAATGTAGCCCCTTTGAGCTTGTCAACAAGCTGCGCTATAAGTGGTAGGGGGTAATTGTTCTTTATGGTATGTTCGTTTAAATATCGGTAGTCTTGTACCATTCGTTTCTTATTGTCCTTTTTGGGTACAAAGAATACTGGAGACATCTGTGGAGATTTGGAGGGTCTAATATACCCTTTTGCCAGTTGATCGTCAATAAAAGCGGAGACTTCGTATTGCTCCATTGGGGAAAGGGAAATTAGTCGACCCTTTTTAGGTTGAAACCCTTCTTTCATTTCGATTGCGTGGTCCCATGTCTTTCGGAGTGGCATACGTTCCGAACTTGTCTTCGTGAACGTGTCTAGATATTTGTGGTAACACCTGGGTACCATCTCTTCAATCGTGGGTTCTTTCTTTTCCGTAGGCTTGTCCAGAGCCTTGAGACGTCGGTATACATAAGGCATGTCGTTGAGCTCCTTTTCCTCTAGGGATCTAAGGAATACAGACTCGTATGACAATAATTTACAGGATCTTGGGCACCTGGTGAGACTGACATCGCCTGTTTGCCAGTTTATATTTGGGTTGTGCTTTAACAACCAAGTGTATCCTAATATTAACGGATTTTTACCAAAATCCGTAACTTCTGCCGTTATGATCTCATGGTGTCCTTTGTAGTCAACGAGTATTTCGGCATTATGAATAATGCTTCCTGCCGAATTCTTTGTTCCGTCAACGTTATAAACGGGGATCGGACGTGAGAGTTCCTTGATTGGGATTTTGTGGGCGGCAATCCACTTTCGATCAACGAAAATCCCGTTTGCTCCACTGTCTAGGAGTGCCTTTGTCGCCGTGTAATTTCTTTTGTTCATGGCCAGTGCGACATTGATTTCTAGACAGATTTCTAGCTTTTGGTTTACGGACCGTATGAGGATCCGTTCCGGGGTTTCTGACGTAGTATTTTTATTTTTATTGAAAACCGAATTAAGCCTGCATTCCTGTGCAGCAAGCTCACTTTCGTGAGTCCCGGTTTCGGTAGAAAAGTTCATAGATACATCGGATCTAGTATCGAAGAAATCCTGTTCTTCTTGTCCGTATTCTACTGCTAAACATTCGTACTTATTTTTTTGTTGGCCAAGCACTGCATCAGGCCTTTTTGCTGACTTAGGCAACTGAGCACCCGGTTCGCTCAATTGCCTTTGCCTTTTTCCGTTTCCTTCATGTCGTAGAAGAAGGCTTTCATTGCCTCAAAGTCCATTCCTTCTAGGGACTGGATTCTCGAATCTGCCTTAGGGCTTGCGCCCGAATTCGATTGGTCCGAATCCCCAGTTGTAGCAGCTCGGACACTGCGATATTTTGAGCACCTTCTGCTATGCCCTCCCCCAAGGAACTTGCACTCGGTGCACTCCTTTTTGGGTCTTGGGCACGCTTTAGCCAGGTGCGGGCCTTGGCAGTTGAAGCACTTGCCTTTCTGGACTGCATCAATGTCCATTGGCTCGCCTCGTCCACTGTATGTTTTTGCGCCTGACGAAGAGGCGGCTTGTCCTTGGTTTCGCGCGTTTTGCCAGACGCGCCCCTGGTTGCTCCTCATTGCGAAGGCTTCGATATTGTTGCCATATGTCTTTATTGTCTTGACATAGGCTTCGACCGTAGTCGCCCTTTCGCCGTTCTGGAAGATGAGGCGGATGATTTCTTCCCGGGTGTTCCGCTCCAGGAAATAAATTCCCATTGGGTCACCGGCGTCTGCCCTTTCGTAGAGGGAGATCCATTTGGTCAGATAGTCTTCGGTCCTCTCACGTGGACCTTGCTTGAGCTCAGCGAGTTTCGCGAGCGCTTGGTCTATCTCCAGACCAGGGAGGAATCTGGCCTTGACTCCTTGTGCTAAGTCCCTGGCATCGGGCCAGAGATGCCTGTTTACACCTAAATATTTTTGTAGCTGGTTTCGGGCCCAGCTACCTGCTCCATTTTTATCATGTCCTTCTTTTGTGCCGATGCGTGTCCACACGGCGATGCATTTGTCCTTGTTTGACGTGAAGGTTTCCTCGTTCATTTCGAGGTAGACTCCTATCTTGACCCACCATTCGCTAAACTTTTCGTATGAGCCGTCGTACATGCCGGGGTCAGGGCATACTTCGACTTTCTTGGAGATTTTGACCTCAGCACGAGGTTGTGCCGCGGCCTGTTCTGCGTCCCTTGCCCTTGATTGGGCGCTCCTGACGTCTTGCTGGAGCTGCATGATTGTGGCCTGCAGGCCGGCGATGAGAGCGGCGAGCTCTTCGTTTGTTGCCATCCTTGGTGGCCTTGGTGATGGTGGTGGGGAGAGGGTTAGGTCGTCGGAGGAGGTGTCTGGGTCAGAGGGATCGGTTAATCCTCTGAGGCCCCAGTTGTCCGACAGCTTGGTTTAGTTGGTGTTCGAGTTCCTGGTCTTGAGGAATGGCGAACGCGCAGAGAGGGGATGCGGGGTTGCGTACGTAGGGAAGAGGGCCTGGTTCTGGGAGATCTTCGAATATGTCGTCGTAAAGGAGGTAGCCAACGTCAAGCTCCTCTTCTTTCACTTCAGGGTAAACTAACTCGGGGATATCGTTGGGGTCCACTGAGGGAGTTCTGAAGAAGAGTAGGGGTTCTTCCTCGTACTCGAACTTTACGTATGCGTTATGGTTCATAAAACGGCCCACTCGAAGGTTGAAAACCTGAGTGTCGCTAAAACCGTTTTCTTGGTGTTACTTGGGCCAATAGCCTTCCCGATGTAACCGTATGTACTTGTACGTAAAAACTTTAAAGTGCCTCACGAGGACACGGGAACGTATTCCCAAAAGAAGTGGAAGAGGTTTGGGGCAGTTTTTAAATGCGTTCGACCCGCTCGAGGGTACCCCTGGTGTGCCCTAGATAGCTAACACCCTTCTGACGCTCTAGTGCGCCGGCGTACATATAAAGGAGAAGTGCCAAAAGGCGGTATGGAATGTATGGTAGTCCCCTTAAGCCTGGGGTCCGGCTATATCCCTTTAACGCTAGGGGCCGCGTATGACGGTGTGCAGAGAGTAGTTTCGAGAGTGGTAGTCAAGTTCTAATGTTGCCGACCCAAATCCTAAGAAAGGACTCGATCTGCACAACGACTAGACTTGCTTTAATAGAGACAAGAGGATAGATGGGGAAACCCAACAAGAACTTGACTGGAGTTCTTGGGGCGTTGGCATTCGGTTATATATACTACTATACATTGTTTGTACATATTGACTACTGGTCTGTGTGTCAGGAACAGTAGGGTCTAGGGTATGATATCATAGATAAGAGATGACGTCATAGGTCTAGGTCGTTCTAGACTGTGACGGAAATTTAAGATAAGGGCGTTAGAGCGGCCGAGAAGTCTGAAGAAATAGGCCGGTCTAGAGGGATCACGTGATTAGTCATGTGACGTTCACACGGTCACGTGATGCGAAAAAGAATAAATAAAAATGAGTTCGTAACAACACCTAGCCCGAAACTGCACCCAACCCTCAAAGAGCAAGAGCAAACAAAAGACCACTTATCCAAGTGGTAGCGCAAATGTCGTCGAGCTAGACACCAACTCCAAAGATGGAGTATTTGGGGTGATTGATGACGATGGCGATGATGAATCCCTGTCGGACTCATTTTCAGAGTCAAACAAGGATAAGAATGAGCGATCCACCTACAAAGTGCAACAGGCCCTTGATGATGACGAGGATTGGTTTTCCATCATGGACAATGACAGCCCAGATGAGGATGGACTTCGAGCGAACGAGGCCGGTGACAAAGAGATGTCAACCGACCCTGCTGGTCCCTCATGCCCTCATGAAAACAACCAAGAGGACACTGCAATGGATGTCAGTGATCATCCAAAGAATACGCACCGTGTCAATCTTTATGACTCTGGCACTACTCGTCACATCAGCCCAGACCATGATTGAATGTTAAAACTGCAGAAAATTCCCCCGAAATCGTTCACTGCCACAAACCAGCAAAAATTCAGTGCCACCAAAGTTGGCGACCTGATCATCGAGATACCTAATGGACTTGAAATCTCCAAACTACGCCTGACAGAAGTCCTGTACTCACAGGAAGTTGGGTACATGTTGGTGTCAATCGGTCGGCTTGATGAAATGGGCCTCTCGACGACCTTTGCTGAAGGCTTCTGCACCATCTGTGACACTGACAGAGAGACGATCAGGCACGTACCACGATCGGCAAAAGGCTTGTACCATGTGGTACATGAAGGCGATCATGCTGCCATCGCCACAGAAAGAGTTACCATGATGGAACTCCACCGTCGCATGGGCCATATCGCACCATCCGTTGCTTGTCAACTTGCTGAAAAGGGATTGGTCAGTGGATTAGAGTTCGACCTCAGCATACCAGACATCTTCTGTGAGTCATGTGTGTATGCCAAGGCAACGTGCAAACCCATTGCAAAGGAACACGAGGGACCACGTGCCGCAAACGCTGGTGATATCATCTATAGCGATGTCTGGGGACCAGCACCAGTCACTACATTAGGAGGACGGCGGTATTATGTCATGTTCACAGATGACAGCACCCGACTTACCCATATGCACCTGCTGTGTCAAAAGAGCGATACTTTCGAGGCGTACCAGGGTTTCGAAGCCTGGTTGGATCGTCAGTTAATGGTGAAAGTGAAACTCCTCCACTCTGATTGAGGGGGAGAGTACCAAGGAAAAGAATTCACATTTCACCTCCAACAACAAGGCACTGCGCAACATTTCACAGCGCACGACACTCTGCAGCACAATGGCATGGCTGAGCAGCTCAACCAGACCATTCTGGAAAAGGTACACACAATGTTGCACGCAAGCAGACTACCAAGGCACCTATGGGGTGAAGCAGCACGACATGCAGTGTGGTTAAAAAATCGAACACCCACCAAAGCGCTTGAGGGCCATTCACCCTACGAAGCCATGCTGGGGCAAACGCCCGATCTGAGCAACTTGCGCAAGTGGGAAACTGTGGTGTATGTCAAAACCAGCGATGGCTTGAAGCTGGGTGGCAGAGTTGAAGCTGGCTGTTGGATGGGAATTGACGACTGCACGGAAAATGCTTGTCGCATTTATTGGCCGTCGAAATGCTCTGTGACCGTCGAGCACAACGTGTATTTTGGTGCTGTGCCTAGTTCTGTCGAAGGGGAGGAACCCATTGCCATTTTGAGCAATGGTACCTCAGCACAGCTGCCCATCACACAACACCACCTGACCTTGCCTGCCACACAGCCCCCAGCTGACACTGTCCAACATCCTGTAAACGCCACTACGCCACCTCCACCTGACACCCCATTGTCACCACTGACACCGCTTCCATCACCATTCGCATCGCCACCACTCAAACCTCTTGACACCTCAGCTATTCATCCTAAACCCGAACCACATACCAAGCGCCTCAGAAAGCCTAGCCAGCGAATCCTCAACATAATCAGTGGCAAGGCCACCTCCACCTTGCTCCCTCGTGGCATTCAGGTTCCTGATACCATCATTGAACAATCGCCTGCGACAGAGCCCACTGTTTTCCAAGCGGAGGGAATAGCAGAACAAATCCTTAGCGCAATTGACGCCAGGTATGGGCTCAATTATGATGACTGCGAGCTAACCATGCTCGTGGAACAAGTGAGTACCGCAGCCGAGGTGCTTGAGCCCACCACCCTCGCTGACGCACGACGCCGCCCTGACTGGCTCCAATGGGAACAAGGTATACGAGAGGAACTCGAGACACTCGAGAAAGCTGGTACCTGGGAACTCGTTGAACTTCCCCCTGGCACAAACCTTGTTGGATCGAAATGGGTATTTCGCGCAAAAAAGGACACTGCCGGAAATATCATTCATCACAAAGCGCGTCTCATTGCCCAAGGATTTTCACAGGTACCCAGCATCGATTACTTTAACACGTATGCCCCCGTCGCCAAACTCACTTCCATTCGCACCATCCTCACCCTCGCTGCTCGTCTTAACCTCGAACTCCACCAAGTAGACATAAAAGGAGCCTACTTGAACGGCGAATTAAATGGCAACAAGAAGATCTATATGCGTCAGCCACCTGGGTACACTGATCCCGATCACCCACGTCATGTGTGTCACCTCCGCAAAATGCTCTATGGCCTAAAACAGAGTGGCCATTGATGGTACCAAAAATTAGTCGAAATTCTGGTAACCAAGCTCTGTTTTCGACAGTGTGAAGTCGACCAAGCGGTATTTGTAAAACACACAGGTAGCTCCCTTACCATCATTGTTGTGCATGTTGATGACTGCACAATTGCTGCCACTACTCCCGAGCTCGTTGTCACTGTCAAAACCAAGCTCGCCCAGTTCATTGAAGTAACAGACCTCAGCGAACTTCATTGGTTGCTCGGAATCGAGGTGATACACAATCGTGAAGAGTGCACACTATCCCTTTCACAAGGAACCTACATCAAGTCGATCCTCTGCCGCTTCAATTTTGACGAACTGAAGCCCATCTCGATGCCCATGGATCCAAGCACCAAGCTAACCACCAGCCAAGCACCTTCCACTGCTGCTGAGTATGCTGCTATGCAACACATCCTGTATCAAGAAGCTGTCGGATCACTCATGTATGTCGCACTCGGGACTAGATCCGATATATCATACGCAGTATCCCAAGCATTCCGCTTCTCGTCAAATCATGGACAGGCGCATTGGGATGCAGTAAAAAGGATCTACCACTATCTATTGGGTATGAAAAACCTTAGGCTAATCTATGGCAGGCTCGGAGGAGAAAAGGTGCTGGCAGGATACACAGACGCAGACAGCAGTATCACAGAGGATCAACACGCTGTCTCGGGCTATGCCTTCCTTATCGATGGCGGCATCATGTCATGGAGCTCGAAACAACAGGAAATCATCTCGCTCTCCACCACGGAGAGCGAATATGTCAGTGCCACCCATGCTGCTAAGGAGGCACTGTGGCTGTTACATCAACTCGGTGTGCATAACAAGTGACACGACTGTATTCCGTTCCCTACCACAGGCGATGTGGTCAAACACATCTCTTCCTCTATACGGCTGAAACCTAGTCTAGGATGGAGAGTCCTAGCACTCTAACAGCAGAGGGATCGACAGAACCTAGCCTAGGCACGAGGGGCCTAGCGCTCTAGTGTCGATGATGATGCTCTTGTGGCGAACTGCCCCAACGGTGTCGGTGTTCTGCAGACAAGCAGCAAAAAGGGGCACTGATGATCAAGAAGATCAGAAGCGCTATGGCAGAGATGACTTCCAACTCTAAGCGTGTGAAACGGTAGAGCGAAGCGAGCGGAACGGGTGATTTACACGGTATATTGTGTAGATCAAGGTTAGAGTTACATGAGCGGTAAGAAGCCTCTATATATAGGGTTATAAGTAATTTAGGGGAGGCTTCTTGAGACTATAAATAGTCATACTGTAATCGGCCAAGATGGGATTGGGGGAATAGGAAATACGAGGCTATGCACAAGAGAGCACAGCCGAGAAGGAATGGTCCGAAAGAAATACAAATAGAAAAGGATAGATCTGCACCACCACCTTGTGCAGCCATGATGGCAGTGGTCATAGCCCTGCACTGCCTAGAAGGCAGTATTGTCTAGTGCTGGAGAGGGGGGATTGCCGTTCCAAAGGAGATTGCCAGAGTCGAACAGTAGGTCATCCCATAGACCTGGAGTGAGGGGTGGAGTGGGTAGGGAAAAAGGTAGTACCCCCTTATTATCCGTAACAGTGGCTCCATGCCCTCATTTCTTTCCTCTTCGACCCATTGACTGCACCCACCACCCTCTTCTCGGACAACCAGTCTGCCATCGCCCTTGCAAAGGATCACCAATACCATGCGCGTACCAAACATATAGATGTCCATTTTCATTTTATCCGCTGGATTATTGATGACGGCAAGCTCTGTCTCGTCTTCTGTCCCACTGGCAATATGGTTGCAGACGTTTTCACAAAGGTGCTGCCCTCTCCGAAAGTCAAGCATTTCGCCGTGGAACTCAGACTGCGCGCAGCTTGAGGGGGAGTGTTAGAATGCAAGCATGCGCGCTGTCGCAACCACTTGTCTCATTTCGGCTCATGCACTGTAGACCACGACCGTCAATTTTCACCGCCTTCGTATAATACCTATGATACACGAGTAGTACACTACACCACCCTACACTTCATTCTTCCTGACATGTATATATAGCATACTTATCGAGTGTCGCTCCCCTCAGTCCGTTGTACCGCATGACGACTGAGGTGAGCCATTCTACTTATGCCACAGATGCCTGCATACTTACATCGTACATAGTTCTTGTCCTAGGTAAATATCTCAGTCCGTTGTACCACACAACGACTGAGTTCTTGTCCTAGCCATCGCGCTCTTTATTTCTCCCGCTCGAAATCTTACAGTGCTTTACTCATCACCGTCAAGTGGTAATAACTGGAGACATTCCCTTAGCTCTGGGATCTGAGCGGTGTGTATCGCAGTCTAATCCAAGTGTTGCAAGAGGGAATCTCTATACAGCACATGGCTCAGATCTTACACATTGCAGGCTACATGAGTCCTGGCTCAAAGGTAGAGGGTATGTGGGTCATGTCCAAACAGCACCAGCCTACAATAACCAAAGGCCAAAGCAATGACTATAGGTGATGAACAAATGGATTAGACTGGGGATCCAGTCGTCAAAGTGTCTACTTTATATATGCTACAGGAGTGCGCATGGACCAGGCTGTGCGTGAGAGAGATTACTATGTAAGGGTAAAGTAAAAAAGCATGCATGGGAGTGAAATAGTGGAGATGAACGTGAGAATAGATAAGATGTGAATAAAGACAGAGATTAAAAGGGTGAGGCATGTCATGTGACTAAGTCTAGACCTAGGTCAGGTGATTGTTTCTCACGGTCACATGCACTGGTCACGTGATTAGAAAGGTAGAGTTGGAATGCAATAAAAAGTTTGAAAATATTCATTATTATAACAGGAGGTGCTTTGCACCTTTGCCCACACATAGCTAGCTTCTCTTTCTGCAATTCGAGTCACCTAACAACGATCAAAGACAGATATACAAGTCTACCTTTTAAATAGTAATAATTATTGGAATTGTAGCAATTATGGAAGTTATAATCACCTTATATGACAATCTAATAATATTGCTAAACTACTGGCCACTGCA
>JBBPSM010000297.1:0-15356 GCA_038093595.1 Butyriboletus regius
CTTTGACAGTGGAAAGGGTGTCAGAGATATCTTTGTACTTCCCTGAAGCAATGTATCTTTCGCATAAAACCTACATTTTTACCTGAAAAGAGCACCCAGTAATGCTCCTGAGGGCATCTTCAACTGCTGGCTCAGTATCCTTTCCCCTGTGGAAGAATGTCAGTAAAATCATTCCTTTGTCAGACTTTGACACCACCAACCACACCATCCGTAGGTTTTTCACTCCTTTGAGTCATCCAGGGCTGTGCAGGAGATTAGGGACATATTTCGGCAAGTAGCTAAGGAACATACAGTCATGAAAGCATCTCATTTCTTGATGTTACCTTATCTAAACACTGAGTGACAGTCCCGGTAGCCATGGTAGGCTGCATGGTAGCCCTAAAGTGGTCAATGCGATTGTCAACCTGCATGATACACTACTGCAAATTTTTCTCACTTGTTTTGTTTTCAGTCTGCAACACGTTTGGTATTGATTGAGGTTGAGTTTCTATTGTGTATGGTAAGCAATGTGCTGATTTGGTGGCATGCACCGAAAACAAATGCTTTGCATGATACTGCACTCGATAGTGGCGAGCTGCCAGTACCTTTTCCTCTGGGGTATGGTATAGTTTGGGACAACCTGTGTTATAATAATGAATATTTTCAAACTTTTTATCGCATTCAACCTTCACCTTTCAAATCATGTGACCAGTGCATGTGACCGTGAGAAACCATCACCTGACCTAGGTCTAGACTTAGTCACGTGACACGCCTCACCCTTTTAATCTCCATCTGTATTCACACCTTATCTATTCCCACATTCATCTCCGTTATCTCACTCCCACACATGCTTCTTTACTCTACCCTTATATAGTAATCCCTCTCACACACAGCCTGGTCTGTGCGCATTCCTGTAATATATATAAAGTAGACACTTTGATGACTGGATCCCCAGTCTAATCCATTTTGTTCATCACCTTCAGTCATTGCCTTTGCCTTTGGTCATTGTAGGCTGGTGCTGTTCGGACGCGACCCACATACCCTCATCCTTTGAGCCAGGACACGTGTAGCCTGCGAGACATAAGATCTGAGCCATGTGCTGTAGGAGATTCCCTCTTGCAACACTTGGATTAGACTGTCATATACACCACTCGGATCCCAGAGCTAAGGGAATGTCTCTAGTTATCACCACTTGATGGTGACGAGTAAAGCACTCGCCAAGCGCTGTATATATGGTTGTCCGCCGTACAAATAAGGATAATGTTGCTTTTGGGCATAGTGCACTAGCCCCCATTATTAGTTGAGGTCTAACTATTCGTGTGGTACTACACTGGTGTACCCGGGTTCTTGTGATTACCCGTAACATCACATCAGAGCGATAGTTGGGATCATCACGATTCTTCTCGATGTGCTCATCAGCTGATTTTAAGGAAAGGTTTTTGAGAAGTTTTGTCCCAGGTCACTGTGGTCACCAGGACACGTTTATTCAATACCAACATAGGCTTCCCCAGAGTGCGGTTGGAAGATATCACACAGTAAGGAGCTGAAAGAAGATATTATTCAAGATTCCCATCCAACGACAAAAGAAGGTCTACTGGGCTAACCCAGAGAAAAAATGTTATACATACTTCGGCTCTGCCTTTGCCATATACGGCATTGAACACTTCCGCCCCTATCTACGTCCTAAAACCTCCCTTCATCCCAATCCTCACTATTCCGCCCTGCAAGGTCGCCCGCCACGCCGTCCATGAACGGCCAATTGACTCAAACACTGCTTTCGCTAGAGGCAGCGCTGGAACATACCAGAGAGCGAATGATCGCAGCCTCAGAAAACAAAAGATTAGACGCTCCACCATATTCTATCGGTCAGCAGGTCTGGCTTCCATAGACAAGCTCAACCTCCTGTACATGGCGAAGAAACTTACCCAAAAATGGATTGGACCCTATGTCATCACCCACGTCCTTCCAAATGCCGTCACACTAAAACTCCCCAAAACTGTACAAATTCATTCCATGGTCAACATCTCGCACATAAAACCATATCGGGAAACGCTACCAGGACAACCCATAGTCCATCCCAAAGCGATCGAAGTTGACCAGGAGGGGGAGGAACAATACGAGGTTGAGTACGTCGCTGCATCTAGGATGAAGGGCCACAAACTAAAATACCTAGTCCACTGGAGAGGATACGATGAGACAGATCGTACATGGGAATTGGCCGACATAATCAATACCGCACTACTCACAGTCACCGAATTCCATAAGAAAAATCTGCCCACTCCTCAAAAACTTCACGGTCTTTCCACAGCATCCTTCAATTCTTCATTCTATCCTTATGGAACCTTCACTGAAACCGCCCCAACCACAACTCGCCTGGAATTCAAGTCATAAAAAGGGGGTAGTGTTATAATAATGAATATTTTCAAACTTTTTAACACATTCAACCTTCACCTTTCAAATCACGTGACCAGTGCACGTGACCATGAGAAACCATCACCTGACCTAGGTCTAGACTTAGTCATGTGACATGCCTCACCCTTTTAATCTCTGTCTGTATTCACACCTTATCTATTCCCACATTCATCTCCGTTATCTCACTTCCACACATGCTTCTTTACTCTACTCTTATATAGTAATCCCTCTCATGCACAGCCTGGTCTGTGCACATTCCTGTAACATATATAAAGTAGACACTTTAACGACTGGATCCCCAGTCTAATTCACTTTGTTCATCATCTTCAGTCATTGCCTTTGCCTTTGGTTATTGTAGGCTGGTGCTGTTCGGACACAACCCACATACCCTCATCCTTTGAGCCAGGACACGTGTAGCCTACGAGACATAAGATCTGAGCCGTGTGCTGTAGGAGATTCCCTCTTGCAACAACCTGGGCCCATCTGTTGAGTGAAGTCTGCAGATCAGTGTTGGGTGTGGCTTTGAGATATGGGAGAATAATGGCTTGACTAAAAGTGGATGTGTGAACTCCGGTGCAAGTTCATGCCTGTTCATGTACTGCAGTAGGAGATTTATTTAGAGTAGTACAAACTCATATATTTCATCCAAGATACAGGTTACTGGCACTTTGTTGATTCAGTGCACTGGTCCCCCGGGTGTGTTTCTACCCTGATCGGGACGAATGGACCTCAGTATGCAAGGTTTCTACATACTGCTGTAACTCCACTATGTCAGCCACTTCAGCCAGATATGGCCTTAGTGAGTCAGACACAAGCATACTGAGTTGTTGACAGGTGCAGACACAGACTGGCTCCGTTATGTAGCCATCACACAATTCAACAGTCGAACCTCTCCTACATCGATGTGGTCACTTTGCTTCAGTACTACTGCAGATACGCTTCCTGTATCTGAGTCCTCATGGATTCAGCACCACCAGGTCATCTTCTACTTCCCTGATGTATGCATTCCTTTGTACTTTTTCCTCCTTCCTACACAACCGTTACAACCTCTATGTCCTGGCTTCCATGCCTCCTCAATCGGAAACTCAAAGAGCACAACTGTCCACATCTGGGCTTGGACGACACTTTGATAGCCCAAAGCGACCCAGAGACAAGAAAAATACTCATAGATATGTCTCCATCCCTGGCCAATCTGCCCAACATAAAAAAAACCTAGCATGATTGCAGGAACTACTTGGCCATTCTGAGTCCCGACTCAATGGACCGGACTTGAATATCCCTCCTCCACAAGTTACAACACCACAGTCACAGGATGATATCGACTTTTCCATGGGCATGGTGGATGATCAGGTTCAGTATGATGAAGCAGAACTTCTCAAGGTCAATAACCTACAGTCACTGAGACAGTCCAAGGTCACTCATCAAATTTCATGATGTACTCGTGCAGAAACCATGCAGCATCTGTACACCAAATGGAAGGAGCTCATCCCCAAACTGGTCATTCCATACCTGCGTTACACAGCTCACACCTTCGGAAAGCCCCTTGGAGCATATGCCAATTGTATTTCATGTTGTCATCATGACTCTGCAAACTGTGAGAGGAAGCAATCAAAAATCCTATGTCTGATGTTTGATCATGAGACAAGCTTGCTTTGTACTCAAAGGTATCTCACTCAAATCCCTACCAGCCTTCATCTCCATCGACGTCATTAGCTGCAAGTGTTCTTCTCTCAGCGAGGTTCTCATATACTTTGGTTTTTTCCCGACTGCTCCATCTTAGCCTCGGATGGCCATGTCCATGGACCTTTTCACATTCTATCAAGTGCTCTTGTGACACTATCAACACCCTGGCAGCAGCGCTCCATACCCACTATACACGCTGAGGCTTTCTCTTTGTTAACAAAGCAGCGAGTGACAGCAAACAAGAGGTTTCTTGTCTGACCTCATCCTTGCAGGGTCACAGCATAATAGATCCTTTTCATCGTGGGCTAGGGGCTGCAGTCCAATGGTTTGACTTACTTGTTGTCCAAGTTGACACCAAAGTCAAGGGTGTCATTCAGCATAGTCACGATATTGTGAAAATGCAAGCCTTATCCTTGTCTGTTCCCGACATGTCATCCCAATCCACAGATTCATCCAGGTCAATCCATCCTGTACTTTGTCAATCCATATTGAATGCAACGTGTGCTCAAGTGCTTGTCCAACGATGTCCAGCTTGTTTCGGCAGTATCAAATTTGGCAAATCCCTCAATGACAGAGGCGACATTCACATCACTACTGATGGAAACTTTCACCATTAGCACAGGTGCTACGCTGGGTACAGCCCACCTTTCTACAGTCCTTCATATTTTATTCTGAAAGAGTTTGTTGATGCCATTGGAGATCAGCTCATGAAGCAGTGGAAGAAGCTGCCGAAGGCATATCACTCCCTAGTTCCCGACAAGGCCATTGATGAATGTGAATCATCGTACGATGCTGCAGACGGCAACAAAAATAAGACATCAAGTGACATCTACGATAATACAGGTCTCATGGGCCTCATATGTCACCATGACATCCCCCTTTTCTTTGCCAACATTGATTCTCCAGGCAAACAACAGAAATATGCTGTTGCGCTCATCAGTCATCTTCTTTCGCTTCTTCCTGCCACAGCAACTGTTGTGGTCTTCTATGACATTGGCTGTGTTTTGGCATGAACTTTGATGAAGGCACATCACCCACTCATTCCCAATACTGATTCTTACTGTAATTCACTCCTAGTACAATGTTCTAGACGAAAGTGTTACTCAACGATTACGTTTTGCCACCAGTGCTATGCATGCATATGGACATGAGTGGGCTTGTCAATTAGTCTACAATCCCCACTTGTCGATCGGCCTCAGCCTCTCTGATGGGGAGGGCACTGAGAGATTGTGGTCAAGACTCATCAAGTTGATCAGCATTGAGTACTCTTCATTCATAAGTCAGTTTTGCATGTGATTTCTAAAAAAAATGCTTTCATAGAAGTTATTATGTATAGCGGCAATGAAGGATCTGGTCAATAGATCGTCAGGCCACAGCAGCCGGTCATGAGATGCCAGCAGATCTTGGCGACTGGATGGCACGACGTCTTCAGTGTGGTGTTCAGGAACAAGGTGAAAATGCCAAAGAACAAGTCAAAGAATCTGGTCGTTCCATCGAATACTTGAAGGATCAGTGGAGGCTCCAGAAGGCCTCACAGCTCTCAATTCGTTCACGTATGTTCTTGACCTGAATTTGGATCATTCCATATGATGAGCAAGTTTCAGATGCTCCACAATGCCTCAAGAAGCAACTTGATACTGTGATTTCACTGCAGTCTGATCTGGATTCCACTGAACGAGCATTGCAAGCAGCTTGGAACACAATTGAGAATAACTCTGAAGGCATTAGTAATGAAGCACTAAAAGCTCTGCAAGGGTTGGAGCAAGCCCACGAGTGCCTCATGGACAAGGTTGATACACTCTACACTTCCCTAAACGTGCATGACCAGTTTCCTGAACTTTGAGGTGTGAATTTTGACTTTGTTCGCTTTCTTATTTTGACTCAAGACCTCAAGATCAACATCCAAAAGCATGCCATAGTGTCTTTTTTTGAATGGGACAGGCTAGACCAGGCAGTTTGTGGCGGTCAGAAGCCTCTTGGTAAATAAATAGTCCCGTTAATTTTCACCCAGAACTAATTCAATTTATGTACAAAGCTTCACCAAGATACCCACAAAGCCATTGCTAGGCATCAACCCGCTTTATTGAGTGCAATCCGTAAATTCAACTCATATTGTGAGCACCTGGAGACCCTCTATGATCATCAGTGGGCATTACCTCTTCCACGACCCCTCCCGACCAAGCTCACGGAACTTTGCGAAGATGAGATGCTCATGGAAGATGTATGGATTATGCCTTCCTCGGGACAGGTACCTCGCTGGATGGAGGACCAAGATGTTTGTCATGAAATCCGAGGCATGCACAAGTTGGAAAGGTGTTTGGAAGAGCAACAATGCCTCGGCATGGAAGCAGACAATTTATGTCATTGGTATGGGGAGGAGCTCACTGCTGTGGAACTCTCATTGTGCATTCCTGACAGTGAGTGCATGTTTTTGTTTCCATGCATGTCTGAGACAGTACCTAGACGAACTGTTTGTGCTATCACTTCAGCAGCACTGCAAGCACATTCTTACCCTCAAGCCTCGATGGAGCGGTCCGCTTGCCTCAGCAGCACGCTTTGCGAGCCGTCGCAAAGAAGCCTTGTCATTGGCTGCCCATCTTTCTTGTGGAACACCTCAATTATCACTATCATGGGTGGATGCAGTCACCATAGAAGCCACTGTTCCTGTGGCAAAGGAAGAACTGAATGAAACAGACATTACAGATGATCCTCTGAATATACCCGATCACTCCAACGAGGCAAATCCTACTCTTGCCAACTATCTTTCGGATGACTCCTCACTATCTCAGACTTTTGCAGTCACCGATGAACTTGACGATCCTGTTATATGTTCATGTGTACAAATCGTCTGGGAATATCTGGCTGTAAGTCACTTAGATATCCTCCTTGGCATCTTCCTCATGGCAAATCAGAACATGATAGTCAACAAAATTCCTGTCCTGATCCATGATAACAGAGACGTCTTTCAAGGACATGAGGAGCAAGTATGTCCTCCTTGAGAAGGATTTCCACATTTGGTCTTCGATGCTGACGACCTTGAGATCCTCCAATCACCAACAGCGTGTCTGAATGACACATGCATCAACAGATGCATTCCGCTTCTGTTCTCGTCAATCCAGCCTGCAGATGCTCATCACTTCACCGTCTTTTTGACCCACGATTTCATTCACATTCAATACAATACAGATGATGATGGTTTGTGGCGTGCAATGATGCATACTCACTTCTGGTCAAAGGACATCTGGATTATTCCAATTCACTGCACAGATCCTGTTGGCCACTGGGTGCTCTGTGTCGCCCACCTGATACCTTGTGAGCTACTCCTCTTTGATAGCTTTGGAGAATGTCATGGCTGGCGCTCTACTGTACAGGTATTTTGGTTTTCTTTGCATCCAATTTCCAGCTAACAAACTCAGGAAATTCTGAAACTTGTTACTCAGCTTAAACAAATTGCCCACCAACACGGTCATGAAATGCACACAGGCACGGCATCGGAGTGGATTGCATGCCCAGTCATTGTAAGAGAAGCATGTACTGGTTGTTACATACTGATTGTCGTCATCCTGCAGATCAACCCTCTGCAAACAAATGGATATGACTGTGGAGTCTGGGTGCTTGCTGCCATTGCTGCCACCATCTGAGGTTGCCATGTCACAAGCCTGCATAAAAAGGACATGCCAGTGTTCCACCGCTGCATTTACGCGAGTGTGCTATCTATTGCACCTACTGCCACTGGTAGAAAGTAGGAACTGGCTGCAGTTCTGATCTTAGCTGGTAGTATGCTCCCAAGCAATGTACATATGTAGAATTTTCTACTCGCTGTAAATCTTGGTGGGGGTCTGTTTTCATATAGTGACGGATGGGAAATACTACTTAGTAACTGCAAGAGAGGCTCTGCCTGTGGTACGACGCCTCATTGGACCTCCTTGCACGACCACTCATTCAACATCAATCTCCTTTGATGACAGCTCAAGCACCATGCAACTCCCGCATTTTTACTTTCTTGACCAAAATGAATCGGGAAGAATTTTTGCTGAGTATAAAAGATGATCAGGAGAGCTCCCGAAAGACCACCTTGCAACCTCTCCTGCCTCTGGGCCTCTGTTCCCTTTCCTCTTCCATTCCTCTGGGGGCTCCTTTGATTCATTTCGCCACTCAGTAAGCTTTCTAGTATCATGCATTGATCAACTTATTGCCTTCCTAGAAATGTGGTCAGATTTTGCTCAGGATGAGTACATCATGAAGCAAATTTGTGGCGGTTAGCGCAGTCCCAGTCCTGTTATTCAGACACCTACAAGACTGTGTACCAGAATCAAGACCACTTCTCGGAACACCAGTCTTGTCCGGGGAGCCCAGGGCCGCTGTGTGATGATGGGTAATAATTCCATCGCTAATGCGACTGATCCTACCACTACACTAATGGACTCTCAGCCCTATGCACTTCATCTGCCTCATTTGCCTCCGACTATCTCATCTGCCCCATCCACTCTCATTATTCCAGCACACGATCATTGTACTCGAGATGCTCACCAGCCTTCTCTGCCCTATCATTCCAAAGCGATGCCTGACATGGTTCACATGCCTTCCTTGCCAGCCTTCAATGAGCCATCTTTTACGTTTCCTCAGGAATCCCATTCGACTTCACCCCTCCCTCCTTGAGCCCCTCCTGACCAGAGCCCAGGTCTTTAGGAGTTGTTGGCATCTTGCCAACCTGCCGTGTCACCTCCACATCGTCCTTCTTTACCCCCAACAGCTGGTCCTTGTTCTCTGCAAGCATCGGGTTCACGGATAGGCTCCCATGGCTCTGATGTCACAGAATCGTGTGCCGCTCTAAGAGCACCCTCTGTTGGTCTGCCTGCCTCGAACTGGTGTTCTCAGGAGAGATCTACATTGTATAGGCCAAGCATACCAATCCCTCTGCGTCATCCTTCTCTACCTCTGCAAGCCGGTCCTCATTCATCCTCCAGTCCATTTCTACGAGTGGCATCGGATTTGCCTTACGCTGTTGAAGATGACAATCCAGCGCCTTTTTTGGAATCAAGTGATCAATTTCTTGCCGATCCTGATCTATCTATCAATCGACTAGCCCCTTTATCAGAGACATTGCTTCCAACCACTCCCATTAATGGTCGAAGATCTAATCAAGTTCTCCAACTGCTTCCAAAAGGGTATGATGAACTGGAATGTATCCTTGAGAGGGTGGCTGAAGAAACCGCAATGACAACTCAGCAAGTCGCCAAGGCTTGGCATCGGGATTGGGGACGAATTATCAATGGCCCCAATTATTGGAATAGGTATTAGGTATACTGGAAAGCCAATGAGGCTGCTAAAAGCGACAGAGCGGGCGTCGTGCATGATGAGCCAGGTATGTTCACAGCCTCACAACATTTCAGCGGATGCTTATGAAATCATAAAGCAATGCCAAGTCTAATGGGTCACTGCTATAAGAAGTTTGTTGAGGATCAAGGTGATGCCTGGTAGGAGATCCTTGATGTTTTCGGGCTCACAGAGGTTACCAAGACATTGGAGCATTCTCTGGCACAGCATGCACATTTGTTCCATGGCATTTGTCAGAAGGTTTGCGGTATTGTGAGTTTTTTTTTCCCTCCTCAATCTTTGCTCAGTTTTATCACAGATAGACTCTGCAGCTGTGAGGTATGGCTTTGAGGGTGCCATGGTCATGTGTGGAAAAATTGTCAATGAAGATGGTGCATTTGATTATGTGCATGCAACACAAGGAGCTGTTTTTGTAAGTAACTCACAGACTCCTCGTGATAACACAGTAACATTGTTTTTAGTTCTGGGAGTCTCGTTGCAAAGGGGACGAAGACAAGATAATTGGCCAATTGAAGTCACATGTATAGTAGGTCCTCAACGCTTATCTGAAGTAATTTCAACTTAGATCATGTGGTAATTTAGCATCTTTGGAGTTGGTTACTGAAGATTTCCATGACAAGGACAGTGATGACGGGATTACTCAGGCTCACCAGGGTCACACTCTCTCGTCTCCAAAAACAACTGTGCAACCCACCAAGGCAGACCTCTTTACGGATGCCAAAATCTTGTCAGATAACTACTCCAATCACATGACGACATTGAAGAAGTATCTCAGGAACGTGTTTGGTGAGTACATTGTTAGGTTTGATTGGACGAGTAATTGATGGTACTTATAGAAATGGCTGGTCCAGGCACAGACATGTCAAAATAAAAGTCAAAGAATTTTCCTTGGAAGACGTTACTCTCCCTTTTGGCAACTGCTGGCCTTGTCATGGAGGGCTACCCATTTGACACTCTGATGCCGGGTGAGTGTCGCACCAATTGAACCAAAGGAATCAGTGATCTCAAGCTCTCAGAAATAAAGCTGCTCGTCTGTGCATTTGAAGCTGGTATTCTGGTCGTCAAATGTGTCAAGGGTGCACGAGAAACTGGTCATTAGTAGTTTCCGTGACACGAGTACATGACTGTCTAAGATACCCATACGCCAGAGGTCGGGAATTTCACATGGAGTGCCATTCACGCGCACACTTGCGAAGACCAAGGGGGGTTCATGGTCGACGTCACATGTGTAGGTCGCCAGTTCCGGGGGGAATTCAAAACTGAATTCGCTATGCTTGGCTTTGTAAAGCCAAGATTGCATGTATCCTAGGATTGTGTCTCTAAGTTTAGTGGCAGAGAAGTAATTCCAGGCTGTGTTAAATTCGGATTTAAGTACGAGAACCACGTCATGCTCCTTGTTCCAGTGGTTATTGGACAACCGGTTGTTCCATCATTCCTGATATTTCATCCTAATCCAATATTTGCACAGCGCCTCATCATAACCATGCTACACATAGATGGTAACCAACCAATCAAGTGCATTCAGATAGTTGTCGTAATTACTATTGAGCGTGGCGAGGCGACTCATTTCACCATAGAATGTACCACATTTGACATCTATCGGATGAGCTGAGACCCATGGAATCCTCTGATGTAGGGATTTGGCTTTCCTGTATGGTTTATGCTCTAACTTTCCTCTATGATCAATGTAGAGAAGCATATCCAAGAAAGGTTGGGCGTTTCCAACTTCCCATGTAATAACACAGTGGTCGATACATACTTTAGCCTGCATAATAGCCAATGCTTCCTGAGGATCACGTGCATAGACTAGCAAACTCGTGCCGCTCCTTATGATTTGCTGACGCTTCCCAGCCAACCTACTAGATAACATATCTCCAGTCATTATCGAAGAAGCTCCCCCATTGTTGTTGCATCAGCCTTGAGGCCGGCGTATGTTCACTAATGGCCAATTGGACCTCAAGGGTCCCAAGCGAGTCGTTGCTGACCCTGCCACACCAGTCAAGCCTTCTGGTGTCCAATAGGGAGCCAATTTGGACTCAGAGAGCTTATATGAAAATCCTGTAATGTGGCCAAAGAAGAGGTGTGTTGATTTGGTGGCTCCCCCATGAAACTCAAGGCACGCAGCTGACAATATGTCTGGTACATCCGCAGTCGACAAACATTCTTCCGAGAGTGAACCTCACAAATGGAGGGTGTTTAAGGAACCCGCCACTCGAGCAGCGAAGAAACAGAAGTGGGGTAAAAGTGTCAAACGTAGTAGACAGAAGAATTCACTACATGTAGCAACGACTGTGCTTTCTTCCGATGGCGTCGATTCAGCTACAGGTACATACATTCTTCATCTTTTTTCGCACATTCACACCTTTGTTTCAGGCAACACCACACTGGGTCAGGAACTTCAGAAACCAGGTGTATATATATTATACTTATTTCATCCAAGTTCACTTTTGATGACGATATCCAGCGCACCCAAAGCCCAGACTAGTTAGGAAAAGGGTTGTTTCGGGCGATGATGATTCAAGTTTATTCAGAAATATCTCAGCTCTATAGGGTGAAGTGACTGGAACTGCGAGCTGGGCAGCATCGCGCTGGCTCCACCATCTTCGAAGCATTCGCTTCCCTCCAGTCTTGCCACCAAGGATGCCATGAATATTGCACTGACCCCACCACCTGTATCCTGGCAACCAGCACATGCAGCCCCCCCACCTCTCTCTCTGTCGATAGTGTCTTCCGTGCTTCTTGCGCCTCCTGTCCTTCTTACACCTGCACCTCCCATATTATGTGTGCCTCCCACATAACCTGCATGTCCCCCAGTGCCTCCATGATCCCCACGATCAGATCTGGATTTAGATGGTAACCATCCACTTTCAACTCAATCCCACCATAACATGCATTCTGTCTACTATTCAATGACCGAGAATGCCAGAACTCAACCAGGTCAATACCCCCACACTGTGGTACCAGTATTTGACGCTGGTCATCCAGTGGGCTATCCTAACTCTCAGGATTCATATGATCTCCCTTCAATTTGTGGAACCTCGAATAATATGCAGTGGTACCAAGCTTCTTGCGATGACTACATGGACTCTGATTCCCTTTTGAGACTCCCCTCCACCCCAGATGGATTCAAATAGAGCACTTCCTGCGGCGGATCTTATAACTTCCATAATAGATCCTCATTAATAGATTTTCCCTGTGGTGGTCTTGAAGTCATTCTTTCTTCCACCAACTGTACATATGGCACAGAGAACTTCGATACATTTTGGGCAGGAATATACCACTAGACAGAAGTAGTATATGAAGGTATTACTAAACTCAGCAGCTGGTTTCTCCTCGACCGGCAGCTTTTATCAAAGGCCAATGTCTGAGTCAGACGACTCAAACTCCTTAGTGTGATGAAATGACAAGGGAGACTGACATTCTTTCAGCCAGTGTTCAATACCTGCCGGAAGCGGCTCCAATAGGATAGGTCTCCGTGGCTCGCAATCGAGCACACCATCATACTCTGAACAAGCTTCCTGGTCAAGTGACCGGCTGAGAGCAACGTCCTCAAGATTTTGGACCACTGATCTTTTCCATCATTCAGGATAAGAAGGTCCAAGCATCAATAGTCTACTCACCATGATCCGAATGCTCTTTCAATGCGATAATCATATTTGTATGAATGCAGTATCCCTTGATGATGCAGTCACAAATTGTGCTAGCCAAGCAACAGGCTGTCACTAAAGTGCTCATCAACTCAAGCATATCCCCTAATTAAATCATCAGTAGGCTATTACAGTATATGTACCCTTGCACGCGAAACATGCTGCTTATGCACCGAAATCGGATACTGTTTGATGTGCCTGTGGTCCAATATGATCTGGGGCGTTAGGCTCATGGTAGGATATCACAGTTGTAGTGTGAGATAGGGAGGGCACTGAATCGTCTTGAATGTCAAAACTGGACATTGAGAATGACAGAGTGAGGAGCAATCAAAGATGGGTTAAATAAGTGGCATGTTGATTTTGAAGCAAGCATAGGAAAGGCTGACCGATGTAGACTGTGTTTCTTCTGATATGGTTGCCATTCAGGAGTTCTTTGAAACCTCCGACTGGGTCTCTGAGTCAGTGCCAGAGTAACCTCAATCTAGATTGACATAGTACTTCTTCAGATGATCCTCAACACCCGTAAATGCATAGTTGCTGTAACATTTCTATGAACAAAAATAAAGCACACGTTGACCGACATGATAGTAGATACATAGCAGTCAGACGTGGCATCGAGTTTGTATGAAGTCATGTCAGCCGATCCCTCATTGGAACCTCAACTGTACCCTGAAGCATGGTCGGCCGACCCCATGTCTACGTAAATATGTAAACATGGTGTCGGCCAATGGTCCTTTCCTCAGTGGTTGGCCGACACCACAAGCACGCACGACCGTACACATGGTGTCGGCCAACTACTGATTGGAATGTCAACTCGATAATTGAAGTGTGGTTGGCCAACACCATGTTTACATATACACGTAGACATGGGATCAGCCGACCACTGATTGAAACCTTGACTTTACTTGATAACTGAAGTAGCATCGGTCTGAATATGTAAACATGTTGCTGTGCTCTTCCTCAATGCTTGGCCATAGATGAGGAGTCAGCCGATGGCCCTTTCCTCAGTGATCGGCCAACACCACATTTACATTTGTAAGTGCATATGGTGTCAGCCGGCTGTACTTCAGTTGTCAGTGATGAGGAAAGCATCATCAGCCAACCCCACATCTACATGGGTATGTAAACATGGTGTCGGCTGATGTGCTCTTCCTCAATGTTCAGCCAACACCATGCTTACACCCATATGTGCATGTGGTGCTGGCCGGCCATACTTCAGTTGTCAGTAGTGCTCTTCCTCAACCACCGGCCGACTCCATATCTACATGGATATGTAAACATGGTATCAGCCAAACATTGAGGAAGAGCACATCGGCCAACATCAAGTTTATGTCTCCATGTAGATGTGGGGTCGGCTGATGGTGCTTTCCTCAGCAGTCTCCGTGCTCTTACATAATGATTATTTAAGGGCGCTCACGTGACCTCGTTTATTTTGCAAACCAACAATGCGTCTCACAGATCTGGACCTGCAACTTGTGAACACTTGATCTTAGTATCACTGTCCACTTCGGACAACTGTTAACTTCCCTTTACAGGCAATTCGCAATGAATTCTTGCTCTACCTGGCTGAAAACAACCAGGCAGAGGAGCTGGAATCCCTCAAGTCACTGGAGTTGAAAGCCAGCATCAGAGGGACCCGCTGGTAAAGAGAATGTCGGGAAAATTAACTTTGCAAATGAACCCCGTTGTTTTTGTAGCCCCAGGCCGCTTGTTGTCATTCTCCCCATGAATCACGCTCATGACCTCCCGGTACCTAAAGAAGTCAATCACCTTCCCCACACATCCATTTATGAGCATTTCATCAACATTCTTGACGAGCATCACTTGGGCCCCCTTTTTGAGCTCAAGAATCCTTTCTGCGAGAATATCAAAAAGAAGACCTTGACGTTTATTGCCACCTGAAGGTGCCTGTTACGGATAACGAGGGGGTACAACCTTTTTCCCTACCTACCCCACCCCTCACTCCGGATCTATGGGACGACCTACTCTTCGACTCCGGCAATCTCCTTTGGAACGGCAATCTCCCTTCACTGGCACTGGACGACACTGCCTTCTAGGCAGTGTAGGGCTATGACCACTGCCATCATGGCTGCGCAAGGCAGTGGTTCGGATCTCTCCCTTCTTATTTGTATCTCTTTCGGACCATTCCTTCTCGGCTATGCTCTCTTGCACATAGCCTCGTATTTCCTATTCTCCCCCAATCCCATCTTGGCCAATTACGGTATGACTATTTATGGTCTCAAGAAGCCTCCCCTAAATTACCCATAACCCTATATATAGAGGCTTCTTACCACCCAT
>JBBPSM010000300.1:0-15303 GCA_038093595.1 Butyriboletus regius
CCAACTAGACGAGCGGGCAGTACTACCAGAGACACCCCTACCTCAGACGCCGACTCCACCGCCACCCTCATCAACAGACCTGCCACCCCCGTACCAACCCAGCCCATCCTTACTCCAGTCGAACGACCCCTTTCGGGTCCCACCAGACGCCTACGCCGACGAGGTGCCATGATTTTCTCAGCCGGCCTCCCATCCCGTCCTGCTTCCCTCACCGACCCTATTCCCCCCTCATTGGGAGACTCTGCAGCGAGGAGCCCTCCAGCTCCCCCCGTTCCCATCCCTCAGTCCCAATCCTGGAACCCCTTTGTCCGCCCAAACGGCATACCCCCAGTGAATGATCATCCCCATGCCATGGACGTACCCGCCAACGCTTCCTCCTCCCCTCATCATTCCATCACCGAGCGAGTCTGCTATGAGTGCCACCAACCAGGGCACCTACACACCAAGTGTCCCCGATACCATTGCCCCTACTGCAACGTGGTTGCCCCCGGACATCCACAGTATCGTTGCCCTCAACGACGCTGCACTACTTGCCAATGACTCGGGCACTCCTGGCGGGTCTGTCTTCGAAACGACCTACCAGACGACGCATGGGACCTCTCCGACTACCTCGTCAACGACGGAGATAGAAGCTCTTGAGGTGGAACTTCAAGACTACGAGGAGGGTAATGTTACAGTTAGTGAGGGGGTATTACCTTTTTCGCTACCTACACCACCCCTCACTCCGGGTCTATGGGACGACCTCCTCTTTGACTCTGGCGATCTCCTCTGGAATGGCAATCTCCTCACCCCAGCACTGGACGACACCACCTTCTAGGCTGTGTAGGGCAATGGCCACTGCCATCATGGCTGCGCAAGGCAGTGGCACGGATCTTTCCATTCTTATTTCATATTTACTTATGGACCATTCCTTCTCGGCTATGCTCTCTTGTGCATAGCCTCGTATCTCCCGATCTTCCCTGATTCCATCTTGGCCGTTTACAATATGACTATTTATGGACTCAGGAAGCCTCCCCTAAATTACCCAAAACCCTATATATAGCAGGCTTCCATTCCCATGTAAACTCTAACCTTGATCTACACAATATACCGTGTAATCACTCGTTCCGCTCACTTCACTCTACCACCTCACCCGCTTAGAGTTGGAAGTCATCTCCGCCGTTGCGCTTCTGATCTTCCTGATCTTCAGCGCCCCTTTTTGCTGCCTGTTTGCAGAACGCCAACACCGTCGGGGCAGTTCGCCACAGGAGCATCGTCATCGACACTAGAGCGCTAGGACCCTTTGTGTCCTAGGCTAGGTTCTGTCGATCCCTCTGCTGTTAGAGTGTTAGGGCTCTCCACCCTAGACTAGGTTTCAGCCGTATAGAGGAAGAGACGTCTTCGACCACATCGCCTGTGGTTGGGAACGGAACACAGTCGTGTCACTTGTCACATGCGCCGAGTCGACGTAACAATAGGTACTAGTTTACACGGTTCTTGTATTTAGTTACACACTTAGCTATGCTGAGTTACAATCAGATCTTACACCTGAACCGCTATCATCTAAGTAGCACCTCACGCAGGTAAGCCAGGCAACTGCCTGATTGCTTCAATCAACAATGACCTCATAACATTCATGAAAACAAATAACATCACAGAGCATTAAAGTCTCGTAAAGAAAGTATTGCAATGCCTCAAAGAACATGACCTATTCACAAAACCAGAGAAATGCACCTTCAGTGTCCAAGAAGTGGAATTCCTTGGCATGATAGTATCTAGAGATGGAATCAAAATGGACAATAGTAAAGTCACAGCCATTAAGGAATGGCCAATTCCAAAGAATGTTGAAGGTGTACATAGTTTTCTCGGTCTAGCAAACTTCTACAGGAGATTCATCAAAAGATATGCCCAAGTGGCACAACCCCTGAATAATCTAACCAGAAAGGATGTACCTTTCGAATGGAAAGAGGCATAGCAAACAGCATTTGACATGTTTAAACACCAATTCACCACTGCCCCTATTCTCGCTTATCCAAATAACAACAAAGTATTCCATCTGGAAACGGATGCTTCTGATTATGCCACTGGAGCAGTGCTCTGAATGGAAAATGGCACCCCATAGCATTCTCCTCACACTCCATGACCCCTGAAGAACTTAACTACCCAATTGCAGATAAGGAAATGTTTAGTGTCATTAGATCACTTGAACAATGGCATCACTACCTCGAAGGCACACACCATCAGTTCGAAATATGGAACAATCACACTAATCTCTGATGGTTTATGGAATGGCAAGATCTTAATTGTTGGCAAGCCCGATGGACATAGTACTGACCCATTTTAATTTCAAATGGCTTCATAAGGCAGGCACCACTATGGAAAAAGCAGATGCTTTATCTTGACATGAAGACCATGCTGTTGGAATCAAGCATGATAATAACAGAGTGCTAGTCATTCCACAAGAACAGATTAGTGTTACAGAAGTTTGCATCACTACAGATTCTGACCTCATCATTGACAAAATCAGAAAAGCCATACATCTACTCAAAGAATCTAACATTACTACCTTATGTAACAAGTACAACATTGACACACAAGCAGATGAACTTCTTCATGACAAAGAAGGAAAGATCTACATACCTGATGACCTAGAATTACAAATGGAGATCATTAGATTGCATCATGACACTCTAGTTGCAGGTCATCCTAGATCAGAAAAGACCATAGATCTTGTACAACAAAGCTATACATGGCCCAGCATGAACACATTCATCAAAAAATATGTCTCTAAATGTGAACGATGTGCAAGATGCAAGCCATCTAAGATAGCACCACCTGGAAAACTTAAAACCCTAGATCTGCCCAATATGCCTTGGCTTGAAGTAACCACAGACTTCACCATAGATCTACCCCTATCTAAAGGATTTGACTCAATCTTAGTAGTCATTGACCAATTCTCTAAGAAAGTTGAATTCATACCATGCAACAAAACTGTCACTGCATTAGACATGGCCTGACTCTATCTTCACAATGTTTGGAAAAAAATCATAAATTACCCTGGAGTATAGTATCAGATCAAGGACCACAATATACATCACAAGTCATGAGAGACACATGCAAAAGACTAGGAATACAACCAAAACTCTCCACCGCATTTCATCCACAAACAGATGGACAGACAGAATGGATGAATAGAGATTTTCAACAATATCTCAGACTCTTCATCACTGAAAAGCAAGAAGAATGGGTTGATTGGTTATCCCTAGCACAGTTCTCCTATAATGCAAAGAAGCGGGCTTTGAACAAAAGGTTACCAAAGCTCCTGCAGCAGAAGAATTCACTACCACAATGCAGGACACCTTAGATCAAATCAAAGCTAATCTTGAAAAAGCACAACAATGGATGAAAGTCCAAGCAGACAAACATCGCTCAGAAGCCCCTAAATATAAGATCAGTGATAAAGTCTGGCTTTCAACAGAGAATCTAAAGTTAACCCATACATCTAAGAAGCTTACAAAACAATGGCTAGGACCATATGGAATCACAAAACTAGTAGGAGATAATGCTCTAGAACTGAGATTACCATGCTTGATGCATATATATCCAGTTGTAAACATATCCATATCTCGTGTCTGTCCAGCCAAAGATCGTCCAAAAGGACAAACATCTGTCCATCCTGGTCCAGTGAATATCACTGAAGATTGAGAAATTGAATATGAGGTTGACTATGTAGTTGACACTTGATTCAAACAAAATTGTCTAGAATACCTTGTATATTGGAAAGGATACACAGATGAAGATCATACATGGGAACCACTGAGTAACCTTGATGGTGCTCAAACAGCTATCCAAGATTTCCATAAGAAACATCCTAATACTCCACACTGTATCCACCTTACACAATCAGATTTCTTCTCAAGCTTTACCCACTATGGATTCTCCTCACAAGAAATCCCAACACTGAGACTACCTTTCAATTGCCTGGAAGTTGATTTATAGAGAGGATAGTGTTACAGATCATATTATTTTTCCCTTTGTTTCTATCATTTTTCCTGATTTGTTAAAATGACTTTCACATTTAGTCTCTATCTATTACCCCTATAATCTGAACTCACCAAATGCTCAAGTCCTTGCATAGATCTAGACTCACAGACCTCATGGCATCCTCATGCCATTCCCCTTGACTCATTCACAGTCTAGATCACCTCATGTATATACAGGTTTCCACATGTTCTCCTAGATTTACACATGCTCAATTCATGCCCCTATCTAATAACTCAACTACACATGTATCCCTCATGTCCAGCTTTCCTTCCATTCCATGGCTGTACTGATATACCTGTTATCCTCATGTATGTCTCACCACTCATGCATATAGCATAGCATATTGATAGATCTACTGTCATGCAAACACTTCATTGGTCCCTTCAAGGTTTGTTTGTGGAGAAGGCCTTTCAGATGCTGGTGATTGTCCTGCACACCATTTCAACAAAGTTTTGTCTTCCAGAGTCATTTTAAATATCCCTCAAGCAACATTCCCTATCTGTGAAAGAGGTAATGTCTCATTGATGGGAATAGCTAGCTTTGAATACTTATGTCCTCATCTGGTGCAGGCTCTAGTGATCTATTGGACTGGGCCAAAGTGGAAATCTGGGGCCCTTCAGGTGCTGGTGATTGTTCTGCATATCATTTCCACAAAGTTTTGTTTTCCAAAGTCATTCTGAATATCCCTTGAGCAGCAACTATATGAGGTGATTTAACCCTGGGTCACATCTCTGTTATTTGTATGCTGACTGTGTCACTATGGTGAATCCATGATGGCATAAGAGGTTCTCACAGTGGCATGCAGTCACTGTGAGAATGTATGGCAACAATAAAGTACACAAGGATATTTGAAAGGAACCCCCAGTGCCCAAACAACCTATGGACTTGACCATGTGAAGTCTTCCACAGTCCATTCGTTTCTACCCATCATGCAACCAATCCAGCCCTAGGTAGCACTCCTTGCTGCTGCTGCTTGGTCATGTATGTGACTGGAGTCCACTCCTGGAGTAGGATGTTAGATTGGTAGTTGGTACCCTAAGCATCAGTCAGATAGACTAGTGGTAGGGGCAGGCAGTGAAGCCCCCTGATGAGAACTGTCATGAGTTTGAAATCGCCCCCCCACTATCTTTACTTTCCCCTATTCATACTGTACACATGACCCACCATGTGGTCCAACCCTAATCCTCAGAGAGGGGTGTCCGACAGATAAATAAGCAGGTGGACAGCCCAACATGTTCTCTTGTGCACAGTGCACACAGTCTAGGTTCTGCCCCCTATGGGGTCAGAACTGCCATCTACATTGTCCTATCCATAGTCCTCGTACTTCAATCCCTTGTACATACCCCTGCTATGTCACACTTCATACTCATACTCCTTGTATTTCAGCCCTTGTACTGTAATTTCTTTTGTTCTGTTCAAAAGAAGGTCATTCATGCTTATCTTTGGAGGTAATTTTATTACAATAAGTGGCTTCCTTGACAACCCCTTACCCCATTTATAGGTGTAAATTGCCATTCCTTTAAAAGCCACACATATTGCTGCTGTGATGGTGTTACTGCCTGACAAAAACCATGGTGGTATGTTGATGCTTCTGAGTTGTGTTTGTGTTTGCTCACTGACCAGCGCCCAAAGGCGCATTCATCACTGTTTGCTCAAGCCAGCCCTCAAATTGCACCACCATTCAAAGACAAAGGTATGTATATGCTGTATCACCCTGGCCACTCCTGTGCTTACCAAATTAATGACAGTCACATAGCCTGTGGATGTTGACAACACAGGTGGAGATCACCAGTTATATGTTCACTATTGCCTTTCTCACAATGGCATTTTTGCTCGCCATGGGTCTTGTCATGATTGATGCTGTGCTGATGTCCAACTGGTACTGCACTTATTGTCGTTGCGTGTCAGTTGAACAGAATCTCGGTAAGCGGAAATGAAATGAACTGTCAGCTGACAGTACTTATCGGATATTTTCTGGGCCTACCACTACGCCTGCTACAATCCTCTACTTAACCCCATCACGGCTTCTTTGCTCCACTTATCAAACAGTCACTCGAGCAGAGTCAAAGTGATGCTACTCCAAAATCTATATCACACAGCACCATATAACTCTATGCTGGCTCGTAAGCAGACGTAACACCATTCAACTCTTGAACACCGGCGACTCGTCTTGTATCTGGTGGGATGTTAGGCAGAGAAGGCGGGTTCAAAGAATGCGAACTCACCCACGGTCTGTCCTCACCAAGCACATATTTCCTCGGAGGTCGCTTGAAGCACGACACTCGCTTCATATCCTTTTCTTCATAGAGCGGAAAGACTATACCGAGCTCGTAATTGACAACCTATTTCATCAGTAGTATAAACAGGTTAGTCAGTCGGAAGGGTGGTGTCATAGTACAGTACGAAACCTACATTCAACGTAGGATTGAACCCGGAACCAGATAGTGTTCCCCAGGCAGAAGGCGTGAAGTTGTGCGAACCGATATACGCCCACCCTATGGGTTCCTTCTGCACTTCTGGAGCATTCTCTGGTACATCGCTCTCCGATTCCGTTTCACTGTCGGAGATCACGATAACCTTGGATTTACCCTTGTCTGAACTGGTTGGACGCGTAGAGTTAGCTTTGAAACCAGATTTTGATGAGCTTGCAAACGGAGAGGGTCGACGGAGGGTTGCGATGATCATCTGTTGGGTGTTACAATGATGTCAATGACGTGCTACGACTAGACCGAACCTTGGTATGCATCAAGACGCGTCCACCTGCGCTATTGGAGTCATGAAATAGCTCTTTAGGAAACCTTGTTGCTTCCCATTGATTCCTTCGACAGAACATGGTCCCTCCCCCCTATTCAAAAGTAGAATCCAAACATAGGAACTGCAGGAACGAATGTTGCACTCACGGGCTCGCCCAAAACGGTAGCTCTGACTGTTTTCAGGCTTGGAAAAACAATCTTTACAGGCGGCCACGGGATCTTGGATCGGCGAGTCTTGGGTTCGTCGAGCCACTCCTCCGCGGATTCGCCACGCGCAGACCAATGAAATTCGTTCAGCCATTGCGTGGAATAGGATCCAATACTTGAGCCCTGTTCACCATCCGATCAGCCATCACTCGGGGTATATGCTGTATCCCAGTCGAACTCTACCTGACACTCAAGAACCAACTCCTTCGCAGCATTTCCTTTCCCAGTCCGCAAGCCGAGATCTCGCACGGCTTTCATGAGACGGGTATGACCCGTCTGGATGACCGCCGGCCATCCTTCGTGTTTTCCCGCGATGGAAGGGATAAGTTTGACGCGAACCTTGGAGAAATCCCATTTAGAACGAAGATCCTCAATGGTACGAATAGGGAGCTTGGGATGCTGAGGACGAAATTAGAGCAAAGTCAGATATAGAGGTTACACACACATCATTGGCTAGCATGTTTGCCAGTGCTGGATGTACGTTGATCGCATGCAAGATCTTCTGCATAATGGAAGGGAAATCATCCACCACATTCCGCTCACGGGGTATAGGCTTCGAACGTGGGGGAACGTCTTGCAACCAAACAACCTGTAGACTCGTTAACGAAGAGCACGATACCCAAGAAAGTGGAGGAACCGACATTCTCGATATCACGCCAGTCATAGTCTATCAGATTTGCGGTGGAAATGACTACCCGAAGACGACCTGTTTTGTAGAAGATCTGACAGAAAAATATAACGTGAACGCTCCATCGCACGGAAACAGACGGCCTACCAACATAAACTAGAGGAAACAATGTGAATTTACTGAGCACGTGGAAATGGAGTAGTCGCAGCACACACTTTCATGTGTTGACAACCTCGTCCATATCTTAGGAATGGGACTGTCATTATCCAATTAGGAAGAACGTTCTTGATAGCGGCCCGTCCAGATGGATCAGGCTGGGTAACAAGAATGACGGGTGTGCGCGGATCAAAAAACTCGTAGATCCATGAGGCAGAAGTCGAGTAGGAGGAAATAATGGCGAACGAAATGTCAGCTTTCTGAATGAGAATGACAAAATAATGATTATCGTGCTGGAGACTACAACACTGAGTACGCACGGGACCCAATACTTCAGATAGTCTGTAAGTCGCCTTGCCATCTTCTCTTGGGTGTGAATGTTTATTTGCAGTCGGTCGGAGTTCGCCATCCCAGAAGAGTTGGTCGATGACAGGAACTGCCGGTCCCCCAGTGGTCTTTGACTCCAACTTTTTATGCACGCTCGAGCTTGCTGAGTTGCTTGAGATGAAGGATGACGACTGGTGTTGGTTTACTTTGCGATCAGTTGGTTCAACGGACGAAATATGCGACCGCTTAATAAATGGCTGTTCTGACTGGCCGCCGGAATTTTCGTGATCATCACTTTCATCACGGTAGCGTTTGAGTCTCGCTAACCTCTCTTTCTCCAGCTGTGCACGCTCAGATAAAAATGTTGTTGACCCCGACGAGGTCGGCGCGCCACGAGTGTAAGTGTGGGTCTGCGGCATTGGAACGACGGTACGATGTTCCTCGGACTCAACATTAGAGGCCTCGATAGCGCGCTGGAGATCTTTCTGAAACTGTTCTTCATCGTCTGAAGTATCCCCCGCGGTGCCACCGGTACCATTGCCAAGTGAACTTGTTTGTGCCTCCATCAAACTCAGAGCAATTGCCCTAAAACAGGTTTCAGTCACTAGAAATATTCTTAACAGCAATCACAACTCTCACTCTACCTTTCAAGGTCGCCGTCGTCGTCCGACATCTCAAACTTTGGGATTTGTTGAAAGTGTTTGACTCATTTCCATCGAAAGCAACTTCAATGCATTTGACCGGTCACGTGCTAGGTTCGATGTGATATGAAATTCAAGCTGGTACTACAGTAACTTCTCAGGCTACACCGGCGAAACCAACCTCTTGCGAGGACGTCCAGCCGGCAAGAGTTGCGATCTTTTCTAGCCCGAATTAGGTTGGTTGTTCTACCAATTGATCAGCGGTGAGTTGGTTTTAATCTTGACCACGATAATACTGTTATCGACCTCCCCATAATTATGAGCCAGACTGATCTCATACAACTATTCTCAGCGTGGACTGATCCGTAATGAAAGAGACGGAATGTAGCCTGATACCTTTTAGTTCATCCTGGTACACTCGGACAACGTCTGGTACGTCGTCAGACACTCCCAACACTCTTTGAAGCTCTGGAAGCATTTTATCCTCTCCTTTGCGCCTGGTGCGCATCGATGATCTGAAGTACTTGCCTTGGATAATGACATTCAGCCCGCTGCGGTCTCTTCGTGCTACTTCAATCAAACATCATGACAGAGGGCTTACGCTCGTCTTTGGGTCCGACGGACAAGTTTCGCTAATAGGGTTTGATGGCGGAGTCGCCTCCCAACCTCTTGGAGTCCCCCCTGTGAGTTACATTGTTCGGCTATACCGATTTTTTGATTGATTGACATACCTAGACACTCACCGCGAGTAACACAGATTCATTGACACCAGGTACACATTCTCTACCGAGTGCATCAACTCCCGTCTCACCCGTCCCAGACCTCGAAGTGACGTCTGCTTCCTCGACCGGTACATCGTCCTTCACGCCGACATCTACAAATACTGCTGCTGCTTCCTCCCTGGCGTCATCCAGTTACGATCTTTCGCCTACTACAACGGATACAGACACAAACCTTCCCTCCGTACCTACCGTCAACTATCCAACTCCGAGTCCTACAGTAGTATCTAATCCGAAAGACCACGGCGTCGGTGCACCATTTTATCTAGCCATTGTTCTCGCCTCGATATCGTTTATCGGATGTGTCGCCGCATTCATAGCATGGTGGATACGATCGCGCGCTCGAAAACGCGACCTCGAACTCGACGATCCTTGGCACCACCACGACTCCATCTCCGACGCTGGCAGCCCCTTCACTGAGAACATAAATGGATTCGAAAAGGGGGCCTACACAGACATGGAGACCCAGACGCAACCCTACTACCTTCCTGCCTCCATCGTCCGCAGGAGCTCGTCCAATCTCCTTGCTGTTCCACATGCGATTCCCACTTTTGAAGAAGCCAAGCCACGGGACGGCATTCCTCGTACTGCGCCAGTCGCCGGGCGTTATCCGTATTTGGGTCGCGTGAATGATCTACGTTCCCAGAACCTGAGCTCTCAGCCAAATCCTCATCAGAACATGTCTTCCTCACAGACAACCAACCTCTACTCACACCCCGGCACGGTGCGCTTACAGACAGGGCTATCAGTCCAAGAGAGCACACGCACGCTCGGGAGACTTCGTGTTGCGAACAGAATGCCGGGGGACGTCACGAGCGGGGACGAAGGTGGGGTGAGCATACCACGCTTGCTAAACAGTGCTGGGGTGTCACCCGTTGCGAACACTGGACCTGACTCAGCTCCGGTTGAAGAGAACGCAATACAGAACACCCAATTTGATCAAAGCAACAGATCTGTCCAGGAAGGTGATGCCCTTCTAGAGCCGCCTGGTCCTGCAACGCTCTCGTGGGGTAGGAGAACGGATACCGTTGCAGCTCTTCGTCGTACCCGGCGGCGCACTCCTGAAACGACTGTCCAGACGTACCAAAACGCAAGGTACGGCGGGTATTTGTATCCGACGCTGGATGGAGGATCAAGCGGTATGATGTCGCACGCACAAGCCCCTATGAATCAGGAAGAAAACGACAAGGTTCTTGCAAACCCTCCGCATGACTCTCTAGGCTGGACAAAGACCCTCAAGTCATCATTCTGGCTGGCTGTGGACGCCATGGCGGGCAATCGATCCTCGGACCCTGAACCTCTTACAGGTGGTTCTAGGTTCACGCCTGCACCTCAACGGGTTACATCCCGACGTTCACCCCTCTCTCCCACCAGTTCCTCTCTCATAGACATCCGCACTGCCCGATCCGAAGAAGCAGAAACCAAGTATGAACTGACACCGCCAGCCCAAGGAACGCCTCAGAGCTCGACCCATTCAAGACCTGGTAGTTCTTTGACAAGAACGAATGGATTGGAGGTACCTCATATTAACGGGGACACCATGGGAAGAGTCGATTCCGTCACTCCAAAGGTGTCTCATCTCAACCGCAACCTCAGCGCAAGCGTAAATCCAGATTCGCTCCGGACCGATACTGGGAGCGTGTACTCGACGGACTCTGCGGCCGCGCGCGCCAACTTGCGCAAGTACGGCTATGGGGACTCGATCCCGTCTAGTTGGTCAGCCTTAGGAGCGAGTCGGGAGTCCCAACTGGAGTTGGACCGAATGTATCTGCCTCTGCCTAGGCCGACACCCAGTTCCAGTCCTGGTCCGCTTTCGATCAGGCCGTTGCACATTACGTCGGAATCGAGCCTTCAATCGAGTTTCATGCGCACGCACACGCCAATGCAGTCCAGGAGCGACGTTATGGGTTCGGACGACGGCGCATTGCGATCCGACAAGAACGTGAATACAGCGAGCTATGTGGAAGCTACGACGAGTTCTACGTACAGCATGTCGAGAAATGGCACGATGCAGTCCGGACTCAGTTCGATAGGCCTCAGAACCCTACCCTCGCAGACTTCGTCCACGACCTCGAGTATGCTTAGTCGCAAGAAAGGCGTCACTACCAGGCGGAAGCGGCCTAGACCACCTGCGCGTGCACCGTCCACCGCATCATCCATGCAGTCGATGGAGAGTGTGCTGTCTATCAGAGACGTAGCGGTGAGGAGAGCGTTGTTGGAGAGACGGAAGAAAGTTAAGGCGACGGGAAGCCTGGGAGGTGGCGAGGACGCTCTAATGCATAGCCGTGATGCAAGTAGTCTCTTGGTATGACCCAGTGACACTCACCTAACAGAGTCTGTTCTGAACTATTTCTGTCGAAGCTATAGCTAGCACAGAGAAAAGGCGTAGGTACAGGTACCGTTTCTGATGTTGCTCCAGTTCGGAGGTAAGTACTTAAGTGCGGAGCGTACTCCCACTGGCACATAACGTATTTACTGTAAGTAATACTAGTGAGGCTGAGGATCCCAATGTCGACTTCTCCTCCATCCATGTGTGACAGAGTCCCTACGGGTGTTGTCGGTCCAGTGACACTGATGTAAACCATCATAGGCTCACAGGAAAGCCGTTTCGAAACCAAAATCTCGGAAAGCCTACTCGTCTGCAGCTGAATCTGCTGATCACGAGGATCACATGTACCACGCGAAACCGAAAAAATTCGAGCTACGAACTGCTTTGAGAATGAGGGTGATTTGTCGTGTGCCACTGCAGGTCGAAGCGTTCCGCAGATTGAATGAAACGGTGTACAGTTGTCCACTCCGGCCATATACTAGTAGGATTGATACTATGTCAAGTACTACATCACAACTTCAAGTTAAACCCACACACCTTGGTCAGAATTCTGTGTACTTCCACCAGAGAGAATGGGGACAAAGGTCAAGATGGCGATCTCGACGTCGGTGGGCAACAATAAATCATGATTAATGACTTCATCAACGCTGAGCGCTGCCAGTGAGCGATTGGTGACCTTCGGGGCACTGCCACGTGCGGGTTGTTACTGCATCACAAAAAGTGTAAAATTGTGAGGTCGCCTAATATGGCTGAGTATGACGCTAGATCTGCACATTTAATCCATCACATTTTTTTTTGACCTGCGCGCCGTGCACTTTTGTCCCACCGCATTTCTTCGACCTGCTGCAGTTTTTTTTGGCCTGCACGCTGTGCACATCTTATCCCTGCCGCATTTCTCTTGACCTTCCACATTTTTTAGCCGGTATCGATCTTTGCTCAATAGGTTGGTCCATACGCTCCCTATGCATCCCCAGAATTACCCCCCGACAACTATGTGGATCCATTCAACCAAGCGTCTTCCCAGGCGCATGTCCCACTCATAGCCAACGCCTCTCTGTTCCAACGTGGAGATCTCTATGATGACGAATACACCACAATCGTTTCGTTCTGACGATTTCGACAACTGGAGTCGATTGACATCCAATTGGGAAGAGACCAATTCTAACTACAGTTCTGAGTCCCATGCACCTTCCGGGAACATGTTTCAAAATGCCAATAAGGAAGGGTTGATGGCTAAGGAGGCCCTGGCAGGTCATGGAGCCTCATGATCCATGGTTTGAAGAAACTATGTACACAAGACGTTGGTTATGATGTCCACTTTGTCATGAATATCACCGACATTGATGACAAGGTGTGTCCCCCATTTTCTTCATCTTTGCATTCCTGCCAGTGGTCATTTGGTTGTTCTACAGTTGTGTGATTTTCATTATCGCAACCCTTCAGCTCATCATCTGTCCGACGGAACACGTCTACAGTACATTGGAGCTTGTGATGCATTCATATATGAACTTGCTAAACAACATCTACACCATGATTCGTGGTGAGGCATTTGACCTCATGACAGTCGCAGTGATGCACCAGAGAGTTGTCTCCATTATCCCTATGAAGACGATCTTGCAAAATGGTGGTGTGGATGCCTCCTCCTTGTTTCCTATTCAGGTATGCCATCTACTTATACACTTCATTACACAAGACAGAAGGACCACACAATGGTCACCAGAAGCCTTTGGCAGATGCTGTAGTGACCATGTGTCCTTCAGATTTTACTGTCAACCACTGTATACATACACATTTGGGACTCAGACGATACAGGTGTACAGTAGGCAGCTGTTGTATTACTACTACACATGACATTTTCCCTTGCCCTTCAAGTTCTCTGAGTCCATGTACAGTTGTTATTGAATGGACTAAACAATCATACCATTGGAGACAACTGTATTACTTCACCCAGCACACAGGTACTTGAAAAAAAATGTGGAAGGTCAAGAGAAATGCGGCAGGGATAAGATGTGCACAGCGTGCAGGCCAAAAAAAACTGCAGCAGGTCGAAGAAATGCAGTGGGACAAAAGTGCACAGTGCGCAGGTCAAAAAAAAATGTGATGGATTAAATGTGCAGATCTAGCATCATAGCTGAGATCCCCTGGTGGCACGTGAGAACAGTCAGCCGCGACTTATGGCACGTGAGCACAGTCAGTCGCAACTTATCAGGAGTCTGGGTCTCCGCACAATCTGATGCATTGGAATATCATAGTCACCCCTGTGTAACTAAAGTTCTAAGAATACAAGATATTGCCTTCTCGCAGTTGGTGTGAAACTCGAATGCACCCTCAACTGTAGTGTAATCACAGTGAACCATACCCCTCCTGAGCCCATACATCTTCATCGAGCTCCTCTCCTTCGTCCACAACAACAGCATCATCTTCGTCCTCGCTCTTATCCGACTCTGAATCTATGACTTGTTCCTCTCCCGGGCCTCCTTCAAGTTCATCCATTCCTTTGCCTGTGCCAACCCCAATGTCCCACTCAGGTTTGTCCTCCAAGTCCTCAAGTTGGAGGTCACTGCTGACATCTTCATTGTCCGGCGGTGCATTGTGTCCCTCACGCTGCAAGAATTCATCCCACTTACGGGTGACCTTGTGGCTGATTCCTCCACCTCGAAAATGCATAAAGATGTCTCTATCAACGAAACTCGAACAGACTCAGTATATAATGTAGCACATGTAAACACGAACTTACATGTTAACATAGTAGAGCCACCAATCATTATTGATTTCTGTCATCTCCTGTTCTCGCCGCATGAACGATGGCCCCAGTAGTTCCTCAGTAAAACCTAATCTGAATGCAGGTATAAGGTGGACCCTGCAGATGACAGAATCCGGATCCACAAACCCAAAAGCGTCAGCCAGGTTATCTTTGTCGAAGAACTGTAACTGTGGTAATCACTTGGCATCCCATCCGGAGTTGAAGTTTGAGTCGCATCAGAACCAACGGACAAACAAGACGTCCATCTGTTCTGGGTTGGAATATGAAGACATGGCATCCTTGCAATGCTGTACCATGATATGGAAGATGAGACAGACCCGAGCCTACCAATATGGGTGTGACCACTTGTCTTCTTGTGATAATAGCATGATATCAGGATGGGAATGTGGGCCAATTGAGTCTTGTTTGCACCGAAGGTCATACATTGTGTAATTGATTTGTACATAGACATGCTCGAAGATCTTGTTGTTCATTATGAGTACACAATGCCGCTCTTTGTCCGAGAAGTCATATTCATCACCGTTGTAAGCAAGGCCCCATAGATGAGCCAGTAGGTGGTCCTTGAGGCATGGAAGAAAGTCCTGCACCAAGGAATAATTCAGTCAATTGAGTAGCCTAAAAGATTGGGAATGTGGAATGTACATTGACTGCGGGATCATCTCGAAGGTTGCTTAACCATTCGGTGAGGTCGTGGCT
>JBBPSM010000301.1:0-15298 GCA_038093595.1 Butyriboletus regius
GTACTCTAAAGAAGCATTTTTTGGGCTTGAGATATAGGTCATTCTCCTTAAGCCTTCATAACACTTCAAGGATGATGGTGTCATGTTTCTTTTCATCATTGTCTGTGAAAATAAGAATATCGTCAATGTAAACGATTACGACCACCTGCATGTCATGGAAGATATCATTCATCATTGTTTGGAACATGGCCAGGGAGTTACAGAGTCTGAAGTACATCACGAGAGGTTCGAAAGCTCCCTTGTGACAGACAAAGGCTGCTTTCCATTCGTTTCCTTCTTTTATTCTAGTATTATTGTAACCCCAACATAGGTCCATTTTTGTAAATAAGGTAGCCTCCTTCAGCTTGTCGACAAGCTGAGCAATGAGTGGAAGAGGGTAATTGTTCTTAATTGTGCCTTCATTTAAATATCGGTAATCTTGTACCATTTGTTTCTTATTGTCCTTTTTGGGTACAAAGAATACCGGTAATGTTTGTGGGGATTTTGAGGGTCTAATATACTCTTTTGCAAGCTGATCATCAATGAAAGCAGAGACTTCGTCTTGCTCCATGGGGGAAAGGGGAATTAAACGTCCCTTTTTAGGTTGAAATCCATCTTTCATTTCAATCATGTAGTCCCATGGCTTTCGGAGTGGCATACGTTCCGAGTTTTTCTTCGTGAATGTGTCAAGGAATTTGTGATAGCATTTTGGTACCATCTCTACTACTGTGGGTTCCTTTTTCTCCATAGGCTTATCCAGAGCCTTGAGTTGTCAATATACATAAGGCATATCGTTAAGTTCCTTTTCCTCTAGGGATCTCAGGAACACAGATTTGTGGGATAATAATTTACAGGATCATGGGCACCTGGTTAGGCTGACTTCGCCTGTCTGCCAGTTAATGTTTGGGTTATGCTTTATTAACCAGGTGTATCCTAAAATAATCAGATTTTTACCAAGATCCGTAACTTCCACTGTTGTGATTTCATGGTGCCTATTGTAGTCTATGAGTATCTTGGCATTGTGGGTAATACTTCCTGCCAAGTTTTTGGTTCTGTCAACGTTATAGACTGGAATAGGATGTGCGAGTTCTTTTATAGGGATCTGTAGAAGGTGATCCACTTTCGATCAATGAAGGTCCCATTTGCTCCACTGTCTAAGAGTGCCTTGGTTGTCGTGCGTCTTTTCTTATCCATAGATGGCATGACATCGATCTCTAGACAGATCTCGAGCTTTTATTTTACAAACTGTATAAGGATCTGTTCCAGAGTCTCTGACATAATTTTTTTGTTTTTATTAAAAACCAAATTAAGCCTGCATTCCCATGTAGCAACCTCACTTTCGTGAGTCCCAGTTTCAGTAGACGAAACTGTAGATACATCGTCTGATGGCATATCAAAGAAAGCCTGTTCTGCTTGTCTGTATTCTACATCTAAATATATATATCTATTGTGGCCAAGCACCACACCAGGCCATTTGTCTGCTGGCTTAGGCAACTGAGCACCCGGTTCACTCAATTGCCGTTGCCTTTTCACAGGTCCTTCATATCATAAAAGAAGGCCTTCATGGCCTCAAAGTCCATTCCTTCTAGGGATCGGATCCTTGAATCCTCCTTAGGGCTTCTGCCCAAATTTGATTGGTTCTGATCCCTGGTTGAAGTAGCTCTAGCAGTGCAATACTTCGAGCACCTTCTGCTATGTCCTCTCCCAAGGAACTTGCACTCAATGCATTCCCTTTTTGGTTTTGGACAGTTCTTAGCCAAATGTGGCCCTTGGCAGTTGAAGCACTTGCCTTTCTGGACTGCATCAATGTCCATAGCTCACCTTATCCACCGTATGTCTTTGCACCTAACGAAGAGGTGGCTTGTCCTTGGTTTCGCACATTTTGCCAAATGCACCCCTAATTGCCTCTCATGGCGAAAGCCTCGAGGTTGTTTCCATATGTCTTTATGACCTTGATGTACTCTTCGACCATAGTCTGTCTTTTGCCATTTTGAAAGATCAGGTGAATGATCTCTTCACAGGAATTCCTCTCCAGGAAGTATATCCCCATGGGGTCTCTGACATCTGCCCTTTCATATAGAGAGATCCATTTTGTGAGATAATCTTTGGTCCTCTCACATGGGCCTTGCTTTAGCTCAGTGAGTTTTGTGAGCGCTTGGTCTATCTCTAGACTGGGGAGGAAACGGGCCTTGACTCCTTTTTCCAAGTCCATTATATCAGGCCAGAGGTGTTTGTTAACCCCCAGATATTTTTGTAGCTGGTTTCAGGCCCAGCTGCCTGCTCCATTCTTGTCTCATCCTTTTTTTGTGCTGATGCAAGACCATATGGTGGTGCATTTGTCCTTGTTTGAAGTAAATGTTTCTTCATTCATCTCCAAGTACACTTCCAACTTGACCCACCATCCATTAAACTTTTCATATGAGCCATCGTACATGCCAGGGTCAGGGCAGACTTTGACTTCCTTGGATATTTTTACCTCAGCATGAGGTTGTGCTGCGGCAGCTTCTGCGTCCCTTGCCCTTGACTGGGCGCTCCTGACATCTTGTTGGAGCTGCATTATTGTGGCCTGTGGACCAGCAATGAGGGTTGCGAGTTCCTTGTTTGATGCCATTGTGGATGGCCTTGGTGATGATGGTGGGGAGGGGGTTTGGCTTTCAGAGGAGGTGTCATGGCCCAAGGGATCTGTTAGGCCTCTGAGCTCCCACTTGTTGGACAGCTTGATTTAGTTCTTTTTTGAGCACCAGATCCTGTGGAACTGTGAAGGTGCAGAGAGGGGATGTGGGGTTTCATATGTAGGGTAATGGACCAGGTTTAGGGAGGTCCTCATAGATGTCGTCGTTGAGTAGGTAGGAGATATTGTGCTCCTCTTGCTTTATTTCAAGCTTGGGGATGTCGTTGGGATCCACCAAGGGGGTTCTGAAGAAGAGTGAAGCTTCATCCTCATACTCAAACTTCACGTATACATTGTAATTCATAAAACAGCCCACTCGAAGATCTAAGATCTGAGTGTCACTAAAACTGTTTATCTTGGTGTTACTTGGGCCAATAGCCTTCTTGATGTAACTGTAGGTACTTGTACATAAAACTTGGTAATATGCCTTACAAGGACATGGGAACGTATTCCCAAAAGAAAGTGAAAAAGTTTGGGGTGGTTTTTAAATGTGTTCAACCCACTCAAGGGTACTCCTGTGCCACCCTAGATAGCTAAGCACCTTCAGACACTCTAGTGTGCCAGCATACATAAAAAGGAAGAAGTGCCAAAAGGTGGTATGAAATGTATGTAGCCCCCTTAAGCCTGGGTCCGGCTATATCCCTTTAATGCTAGGGGCCATGTGTAACGATGTGCAGAAAGAAGAGTGGTTTTGAGATAGTCAAGTTCTAATGTTGCTGACCCAAGATCCTAAGAAAGAATTCAATCTGCACAATGACTAGACTTGCTTATAGAGTTAAGAGGATGAAGGAGAAATCCAACAAGAACTTGACTGGAGTTCTTGGGGCATTGACATTCGACTATATATACTACTATACATTGTTTGTACATATTGACTAAAGGTCTGTGTGTAAGATACAATAAGGGTTTAGGGTATGATGTCATAAATAAGGAGTGACATCATGGGTCTGGGTTGTTCTAGACTTTGATGGAGATTAAAGATAAGGGAAATAGAACATTTGAGAAGTTTGAAGGAATGGAACATTCTAGAAGGGTTACATGATGGGTCATGTGATGTTCTTATGGTCATGTGATGTGAAAAAGAATAAATGAAAATGAGTTCATAACAGCTGGTCCTCTGATGCATTTCTCAAGTACTGGCACTCAATCAATCACATCGCACCCCACCATGTCAAACTCCTGTCCACCTCCCGTCCATGAGGTTTAGCACTGCCTTCTTCAGTTGGGGCTGGGTGCCTCTCACCATGTGCTCGCTTCCTGTGGCTGCACCTTCTCTTGGGCTGGTCTGCTCCCTGCACTATGGCTTTCAGCACCCTGTCCTTTCCAGTCTTGTGGATAAGTCACCATTCAGACAACTCCCCTTGCCCAGACTGGCCACCCTCATCTTAAGGAGACCCTTCATCAAGTTTATAACACCTGCTGTTGCAAGAGGGAATCTCTAACAGCACACGGCTCAGATCTTATGCGTCGCAAGCTATACAAGTCCTATCTCTGGTGAAGAGGGTATGGGGGTTGTCTCCGAACAACTTGAGCCTACAATGACCAAAGGCCAAGGCAATGACTCAACGAGGTGAACAAATGGATTAGACTGGGGATCCAGTCATTAAAGTGTCTACTTTATATATGTTACAAGAGTGCGCACGGACCAGGCTGTGTGTGAGAGAGATTACTATGTATAGGTAAAGTAAAGAAGTATTCGTGAGAGTGTGGATAACAGAAATGATTGTGGTAATAGATAAGGTGTGAAAGGGACAGAGATTAAAAGGGTGAGGCATGTCACATGACTAAGTCTAAACCTAGGTCAGGTGATTGTTTCTCACGGTCACGTGATTTGCAAGGTGAAAGTTGAATGCGATAAAAAGTTTGAAAATGTTCATATTATAACACTACCCCCTTTTTATGACTCAAATTCCAGGTGAGTCGTGGTTGGAGTAGTTTTGGTGAAGGTTTCATAAGGATAAAATAAGGAATTAAAGGATGCTGTGGAAAGGCCGTGAAGTTTTCAAGGAGTGGACGGATTTTTCTTATGGAATTCGGCGACTGCGAGTGGTGCGGTATTGATTATGTCGGCCGATTCCCATGTATGATCTGTTTCATCGTATCCCCTCCAGTGGACTAGATATTCCAGCTTGCAGCCCTTCATTCTCGACGCAGCGACGTACTCAACCTCGTACTGTTCCTCTCCTTCTTGGTCAACTTCTATCGCCTCAGGATGGACTATGGGTTGTCCTGGTAGCATTTCCCAATATGGTTTTATGCGCGAGATGTTGACCGTAGGATGAATGTGTACAGTTTTTGGGAGTTTTAGCGTAACGGCATTTGGAAGGACATGGGTGATGACATAGGGTCCAATCCATTTTTTGGTAAGTTTCTTTGCCGTGTATGGGAGATTGAATTTGTCTGTAGAAAGCCAGACCTGCTGGCCAATAGAATATTCTGGAGCATCTGATCTTTTGTTTTCTGAGGCAGCAATCATTCGCTCTCTGGTATGTTCCAGCACTGCCTCTATTTCCTTGTGAGAATGGCCCATTTCTCCTGCAAAGCCTGCCAGTTTCCCTTCGAAACCCATGCGAGGAGCATAGTTTTGGGTGACATTAAAGGGGATAGTACCGGTGGTTGAGGTTACAGTATTATTATGAGAGAATTGGGCCATTTTCAGCCAATCTGCCCAGTTGTTCTGCTTTTTTCCGACATACGCACAAAGGTATTGTTCTAGATCTCTATTGATATGTTCTGTTTGGCCATCCATTTGGGGGTGGTAGGTCATAGAGATTTTTTGGGAGATACCGAGTAGTGCGCATAGTTCTTTAGTGAAGGCAGAGACAGACTGGGGTCCTCTATCCGAAACGAGTGTGAAAGGTAGGCCATGAATAGACCATACATGATCTCTAAATAATCTAGTGAGGTCCAAAGAAGAACAGGTGTCCGTGGTAGGAATAAATACCACTTCTTTGGAAAATTGATCTACAACCATGCAGATAGCAGTGAAAGAATGAGATTTGGGTAAACCTGTAATGAAATCGATGGAGAGATCTTTCCAGGGATGCTTTGCCACAGGAAGGGGCATGAGTTTTCCTACCGGTGCTTTTTGCTTACCCTTCGTGAGGGCGCACACTTGGCAGCTGTCTATGTATTTTTTAATGTCCATTGTGACACCAGGCCATGAGAAGTATCACGTGAGAGTATGTATAGTTTTAGAGTGTCCACCATGACCCAAGACTGGGGAGTCATGGCATAAAGTAAGGAGACGAGTATGTAAGGGTTCGGGAATGAAAACTTTGTTTTTGTTATTTTTGAAAATGTTCATATTATAATCAAAGGTGAAATCGTTAATTGCGTTGACTCCTAGGGAGATTGATTCGCTTTTGATGTCCGATAGAAAGTCCAAAGAAAAAGAAATGGAATTAATGAAAAGAGATGGCGGAAGTACAGTAATATTTGTGTTATGGTCTGGAACTGCATCGCCATGATCTGGTTGACGAGAAAGAGCATCAGCCTGGCCCTTAGAAGAACCTGGTTTATAAACAAAAAGATAGTTAAAGTCCTGGAGAAGCGCATGCCACCGTGCTTGACAACCGCTAAGGGTTTGTGGCTTCTTCCAGTACTTGAGATTCTTGTGGTCGGTCCAGATTTCAAATCGTTCTCGACCAATTAAATAGTGGCGCCATTCTTCCAGCGCCCAGATGACTGCAAGCAGTTCCTTGTCGTAAATAGGGTAGTTGCGCTCAGCGCTATCAAAAGAATGAGAAATAAAGGCGATAGGCCTCCAATTACCGTCTTTGCATAATGTAGAGAGCACTGCTCCCGTGGCGATGTCCAAAGCATCGGTCTCCACTCGCACTTCCTGATCGCGGTTAGGATATGCAAGAAGCGGAGCTGACGTAAATTTTTCTTTTAAGGTTTCGAATGCCTTTTGCTGATCGGGACCCCACATGAACAGAACATTTTTTTTGGTAAGGTCGTTCAGGGGGCGTGTGATCTCGGCAAAACCTGCAATAAAACGTCTATAATAATTACAAAGTCCAAGAAAGCCTTGCAGCTGTTTGAGTTGAGTCGGCACGGGCCAATCCATGATGCCAGTGACCTTTCCTTTCTGCATTGTTACCCCCTTTTTAGATACTACCATACCGAGAAAGTCTACTTCATCCATGGAGAAGTGGCACTTCGAGGGTTTTACATAAAGGTCATTTTCCCATAGGCGAAGAAGGACCTCTTTTACTACCTCTTCATGTTCCTCCTTGGACTTTTTCGACATAAATATCATACAATTGTCAATGTAAATAATTACTACTGCATACATGTTGTTAAATATATTGTTCATCATCTGTTGGAATGTAGGAGGTGAGTTGGTCATTCCAAAATACATTACAGTGGGCTCGTATGCCCCAATAGGTGTGACAAAGGCATGCTTCCATTCATCTCCTTCCTTTATCCGCACATTGTTATACCCCCAACATAAGTCAAGGGCAGTGAACATGTCAGCATCTTTCAGCCAATCGATTAATTGTGGGATTAGGGGTAGAGGGTAGGAGTTCTTGACGGTGCCCTCGTTCAAATATTGATAGTCCATTACCATATGCTTCTTACCATCCTCTTTTGGTATAAAGAAGACCAGTGCCGTTTGTGGAGATTTTGATGGTTTGATATAGCCCTTCTTGAGTTCCTTGTCAATGAAGGCGCGTACTTCTTCCATCTCGATATCCGATAAGGGGATAACTTGACCCTTTTTTGGCACGAAGTCCGGCTTGAGCTCGATAGCGTGATCCCAGTGCTTCCTTGTTGGCATTCTTGTCGACTCTTGTTCCAAGAAGACATCTATAAAATCGTGATAAGCTTCTGGTACCTGCTCTTTGAGTCCTTCTTCTATAGTACGTATATAAGTAAGATCGTAGTTTGTAGGTCCAAGTCCCATAATTTTACAGTATTGCATACAACACGGGAAATGAATGGTTTGTTTTTCCCAGTTGATCTCGGGGTTGTGGTGGTAAAGCCAATCGTACCTGATGATCATACGATGGGTTTCCAATTTAGAGATATAAGCGTCTAAGGTTTCATAATGTCCTTCGACTTCCACAACCAAGGTTACCACGTGTTGGATCTGGCCTATGGCACTGTTTGACCCATCAGCGTTATGCACCTTGATTGGTTGGTCTAAGGTGAAGAAAGGAATTCCATGACGCGCAACATAGTCTTTATCAATAAAAGTGTGGGAGGCCCCCGAGTCCAAGAGAGATTTGAACTGGTGGCGTACCCATTGGCCGTTCTGCTGGCAATATACGACAGTCTCAAGTGAGAACTCTCCACCGAATGACAGTGTCGTTGCCCGATGCATAGTGACCTTAGAATCGAGGGGTTTATAAATACGCGATATTTTTTGTTGTTTTATAAGAGAATTAAGCACACTTTTATTATACTCCGGTGCCACGCTCAATTGAGACGCTCTTACGGAGTTAAAGGAAATACTACAAAGTACAGACGAAAAAGTAGAAATGGGAAAATCGCTGTCCGTACACTCAATTAAAGGTCCTTGCAAGTGAACACCCTCGTCGTTCACCTGCTGTTGCCTTTTAACGCCTTGGCCGCTTGGTGTTTGGCCTCGGTCTCAAACTTGTCCTTATAAAAGGCTTCGGCCTCCTCCGAGATGAAGGCTCGTTGTTCTGCTTGCGGTACCGGTGCAGTAACCAGGGGAAGGGGAAGCGGACGACCCGCGAAATGCTGCGCTGTCTGGGCGCCTTGATAAAAACTGGCATACTCGTTTTCTGCTGGTTGTTGCACATAAGTGCCTTGGTTGTAGTCCCAAACATATTGGGCGCGCTGTTGAGGGGGGCGGGGAGGACGGTGGTACGGGTTCTTTGGACAATCTGGTTTGATGTGGCCTGCCAAGCCACACAAAAAACATGTCCTTGTGTCGGGTCGAGGAGCTGGCGCAGCCTGCTGCGCACCTATTTCCATCGGTGCTCCTCGACCAGGTTGGGTACCATATGGCGTGAATTGTGGCCATCGTTGCTGTGGGGGGGGGAGATGTGTCGGGGGAGAGGGATACTGGGGGCGCGGAGGTTGACGAGGGAGAAATCGGGCGTTAGATGGAGGTCCTCTTTCGACCTGCATCTGCTCAAAGGATCGCCCAATCCTCTGGTATTCTTTCACCATATCCTCGTAATCCACTACGAGGGTTCCGGGGTGAAGTTGCACTTGCTCGTAGATCTTGTAGTCTATGGCTTTTTTGATGAGGGTTAGCGCGTGGTAGTCCTCAATGTTCGCCTCGCGCTTCAGCACCTCGAATCGTTGGATGAACAGGTCGATAGGGTGCCCATTCTGCCTTAGCGCCTCGAGCTTCCTTAAAGACTCGTGCGCGAGTACGTCGATCCTGAAGTAGGACCGGATTTCCTTTTGGAGGGTGACCCACGAGGGCCACGCTGACTCCCCTTTCTGCCCAGTGACGATGCCTTGAGCATTTTTGATGTCGTCAAACTCGGCGTCATAGTATTTTTCGAGGGTAATTTGAGCGAAGCCCTCGGCCTTCTTTTCTAACCTGGACAAGACAGCTATGCAGCACAGCTTGTCTGATTTCCACGACTGGATGTCCACCCACAGTCGCAGCCTTATCCACCATAGACGGAAGGTGGCCTGGTCGCCATCCCACTTCTCAGGGTCAGCGATCTTCTTGGTGACATTGGCCTTGTCCTTGTCAACATTCAGGGCGGCCAATCGCTGAACGAGATCGTCGAGATCTACTGGTCCCGACATTACTTCTTTTTGGGGGCGGGGTAACGAGAATTAGGGCGGAGGGATGTTTTTGGACGAAGGTAGGGGCAGAAGTGTTGAATGCCATAGATGGCAAAGGCGGAACCGAAATATGTATAGCGTTTTTTCTCTGGGTTGGCCCAGTAGACCTTCTTTCTTCTTTGGGCAGGAATCTTGACTGCTCTTCTTTCGGCTCCTTACTGTGGGGTATCTTCCAACCGCACTCTGGGGATGCCTACGTCGGTATAAAAAAAACGTATCCTGGTGACCGCGGTGACCTGGGACAAAAAACTCTTAAAGACTTTTTCCTAATCTCTGGCTGACGAGCACATCAGGAAGAATCGTGATGATCCTGACTATCGCTCTGATGTGACGTTACGGGTGATCACAAGAACCCGGGTACACCAGCATAGTACCACACGAACAGTTAGACCTCAACTGATAACGGGGGCTAGTGCACTATGCCCGACAGCAACTTTATCCTTATTTGTACGGTGGACGACCATATGTGAACAGCGTTTGGCGAGTGCTTTACTCGTCACTGTCAAGTGGTGATAACTGGAAATGTTCCCTTAGCTCTGGGATCCGAGCGGTGTATATAGCAGTCTAATCCAAGTGTTGCGAGTGGGAATCACCAACAGCACACGGCTCAGATCTTACACTTTGCAGGCTACACGAGTCCTGGCTCAGTGAAGAGGGTATGGGGGTCGCGTCCGAACAATACCAGTCTACAACGACCAGAGGTCGAGGCAATGACTATAGGTAGTGAACAAAGTGGATTAGACTGGGGATCCAGTCATCAAAGTGTCTACTTTATATATGTTACAGGATGGCGCACGGACCAGGCAGTGCGTGAGAGGAATTACTATGTGTGGTTAAAGTATAGAAGTGTTCGTGAGAATGAGATATCGGAGATGAACGTGCAAATAGATAAGGTGTGAATAAGGACGGAGATTAAAAGGGTGAGGCATGTCACGTGACTAAGTCTAGACCTAGGTCAGGTGATGGTTTCTCATGGTCACGTGCACTGGTCACGTGATTTGAAAAGTAAAGGTTAAGTGCGATGAAAAGTTTGAAAATATTCATTATTATAACATGTTGTTGCCTGATGCATAGTAATCTTAGAATCGAGGGGTTTATAAATATGAGATATTTTTTGTTGTTTTATAAGAGAATTAAGCACACTATTATTATACTCCGGTGCCATGCTCAATTGAGATGCTCTTATGGAGGAAGGACTAATACTACAAAGTACCGACGAAAAAGTAGAAATGGGGAAATCGTTGTCCGTACAGTCAACTAAAGGTCCTTGCAAGTGAACACCCTTATCGTTCACCTGCTGCTGCCTTTTAATGCCTTGGCCACTCAGTGTTTGGCCTCAGTCTCAAATTTGTCCTTATAGAAGGCTTCGGCCTCCTCCAAGATGAAGGCACAATGTTTTGCTTGCGGTACTGGTGCAGTAACCAGGGAAATAGGGAGAGGATGACCTGTGAAGTGTTGTGCTGTCTGGGCACCTTGATAAAAACTGGCATACTCGTTTTCTGCTGTTTGCATGTAAGTGCCTTGATTGTAGTCCCAGATATATTGGGCACATTGTTGGGGTGGGCGGGGAGGACGACGGTATGGGTTCTTTGGACAATCCAGCTTGATGTGGCCTGGCAAGCCACACAAGAAACATGTCCATGTATTGGGTTGGGGAGCTGGCGTAGCCTGCTGCGCACCTATCTCCATTGGTGCTCCTTGACCTGGTTGCGTCCCGTACGGTGTGAATTGCGGACGTCTTTGTTGTGGGGGGGGGAGATGTGTCGGCGGATGAGGAGGGTATTGTGGACACGGAGATTGTCGGGGTTGAAACCAAGCATTGATTGGAGGTCCTCTTTTGACCTACATTTGCTCGAAGGACCGCCCGATCCTTTGGTACTCCTTGACCATATCCTCGTAGTCCAAGATGAGGATTCTCGGGTTGAGCTGAGCTTCCTCGTAGATCTTATAGTCTACAGCTTTCTTGATGAGGGTCAATGCTTGGTAGTCCTCAATATTTGCTTCTTGCTTCAACACCTCGAACCATTGTATAAACAGGTCAATGGGATGCCCGTTCTGCCTTAGGGCCTCGAGTTTCCTTAACGACTCGTGGGCCAGTATGTTGATCCAGAAATAGGACCGAATTTCATTTTGGAGGGCGATCCATGAGGGCCAAGCCGACTCCCCTTTTGCCCAGTGATGATATCCTGAGCATTTTTGATGTCATCATACTCGGCGTCGTAGTATTTTTCGAGGGTGATCTGGGCGAACCCCTCGGCCTTTTTCTCCAACCTGGACAAGACAGCCACACATCACAGCTTGTCTGATTTCCACATCTGGGTGTCCACCCACAGATGGACCCTTACCCACCAAAGTCAAAAGGTGGCTCGATCGCCATCCCATTTCTCTGGCTCAGCGATCTTCTTTGTCACGTTGGCCTTGTCCTTATCCACATTCAGGGCGGCCAACCACTGGACGAGGTCGTCGAGATTGACTTGTCCCGACATACTTAATTACTTTTTTGAGGGTGGAGTGGGGACGGAGGTAGGAATGGAAGTGGGAAAGCTGCCCAAAAGCAAAAGCAGCATTGGAGTCTATTGGCCATTTATGGACAGTGTGGCAGGCGATCTTGCGGGGCGGAATATTTGGAATTGGGGTGGGAATTTTGAATATACCTTCTTTCAACTCCTTACTGTTGTTGCGAGAGGGAATCTCTACACAGCACACAGCTCAGATCTTACATCTTGCAGGCTATACGTGTCCTGGCTCAGGGGATGAGGGTATGTGGGTCATATCCAAACAACACCAGCCTACAATGACCAAAGGCCAAGGCAATGACTGAAAGTGGTGAACAAAGTGGATTAGACTGGGGATCCAGTCGTCAAAGTGTCTACTTTATATAGGTTACAGAAGTGCACACGGACCAGGCTGTGCGTGAGAGATATTACTATGTATGGGTAAAGTAAAGAAGTGTTTATGAGAGTGTAGATAGCGGAAGTGATTGTGGGAATAGATAAGGTGTGAAAGGAACGGAGATTAAAAGGGTGAGGCGTGTCACGTGACTAAGTCTCGACCTAGGTCAGGTGATGGTTTCTCACAGTCACATGTACTGGTCACGTAATTTGGAAAGTGAAGGTTGGATGCGATAAAAAATTTGAAAATATTCATTATTATAACAACTGTAAGGTATCTTTCAACCACACTCTGGAGAGTCTACGTCAGTGTTGAATAAATGTGTCCTGGCAACCACAGTGACCTGGGACAAAAACTCTTATAACTCTTTTCCTTAAGCTGGCTGGCAAGCATGTCGGGAAGAATCGTGATGATTCCGACTATCACTCTGATGTGATGTTACGGGTGATCACAAGAACCAGGATACACCAGCGTAGTACCACACGAACAGTTAGACCTCAACTGATAACAGGGGCTAGTGCACTATGCCCAAAAGCAACTTTATCCTTATTGACAGCGGACAACCGTATGTACAGCATTTGGCGAGTGCTTTACTCATCACTGTCAAGTGGTGATAACTTCAAAACGTTCCCTTAGCTCTGGAATCTGAGCGGTGTGTATCACAGTCTAATCCAAGTGTTGCAAGAGGGAATCTCTAACAGCACATGGCTCAGATCTTATGCATTGCAGGCTACACAAGTCCTGGCTCTGGTGAAGAGGGTATGGGGGTTGTCTCCGAACAACTTGAGCCTACAATGACCAAAGGCTAAGGCAATGACTCAACGAGGTGAACAAATGGATTAGACTGGGGATCCAGTCATTAAAGTGTCTACTTTATATATGTTACAAGAGTGCGCACAGACCAGGCTGTGCGTGAGAGAGATTACTATGTATAGATAAAGTAAAGAAGCATTCGTGAGAGTGTAGATAACGGAAATGATTGTGGGAATAGATAAGGTGTGAAAGGGACAGAGATTAAAAGGGTGAGGCATGTCACGTGACTAAGTCTAGACCTAGGTCAGGTGATTGTTTCTCATGGTCACGTGCACTGGTCACGTGATTTGAAAGGTGAAAGTTGAACGTGATAAAAAGTTTGAAAATGTTCATATTATAACACCTGCCTCTTGTGTGATGAGCAAGAGCTGGAAAGTACAGTATGTACAGTACAAGGGAAAAATATCATTTTTAAACACTTTAAACCTTTCTACAGCATGCTACAATGACCATACATATGTAGCTGTACAGCACTGCACAGCCTATTATGGATTTGCTGATTGGCAACTCCAAACAGTGTCCCTAGGTCCAGACCAGGATCCCATTGATTTTTGGTGTGCATTTCTGGGATCACAAAAATTCCATTGGGTGGAGTTTCTAGGTGCTTGTAATTTATGCTTTTTTACTGAATATCATAAAGTTTACTCTCCAGTGGTCGAAAACTCGGCATCTAGCAGCCAACTTGAATGCTACCACTGCCTCCCAAGTTTGTGTCGCAGGTGATACATACATTCTTACTACGAAATCCACAAATAACACTATTGGTATAAACGATCACAAACTGATGGATTTCCCCACAAAAAGCGATCACCACTGGCAGCCCGTCATCACCCGCCCAGTGCAGATGTTTGAATGATACCGAGGCTTTTTTGATCATTGCTGATGAAGGTTGCCATGAGAAGTTGACCGTCCTGCGTCATGTTGCGGAGGAGAGCACCGTCCTGAGGGTTATACGCGCTGTACACGTAGCCACTGAGAGGGCCAGAGGCAAAAGCGCGAGTGAAGATCACGCCGCCAACGTTCGCCAATTTACCCTCAGAGTCGTCGACGACCCATTCAGCACTCGCCCCGCAAAGTGCATTAACAGAGCCCATTTTGTACATCTTCCAGACAAGCTGGCCAGTGACCTCATTCTTAATGTACACTGTACCAGTAGTACTGGAGGTAAGGAGGACGGTGGCCGTTATAATGTCACTAAGTCCGATGGTGAGGTGAGAGAAGTAGTCCGGGCTGTTAGTGTTCCACGCAGCCCAAGCTGTTCAATGCACGGATGATGAAAACCCAATTGGTACTGGAAGTTTGACGTCTCTCACGTTTGTACACGACCACTCCATTAGTGGTCACAGTTTTGATACCAGCCTGGAGGATACTAGCTCGGTTCGGGCAGGTGGCACCGTCGATACCAACCCAAACATTGATAGTAGTCTGGTCTTCACGTGGAGGGGTGGGGGCGCTGAAGGTACCAGTAACAGTGTTGAAAGTTCCCTGTTGGCAAGAAAAGAAAATGAGATATGATCGTGCACCATGGGGACGATACGAACGTTATCCTTAACAATGGTAGCACCAGGCCAGTAATCGTAGAAAGGGACATCATATGACTGGCGAGTCTCGCGACTGGGAGCAAGGGGAACCCCTGCTGGCGAAGAGGAAGAACCGGCCAGAGCTGCAGAGGCGAGCAAAAGATTGCTGAGAAGGACAAACTTGGAGACCATGGTGCGGTTGATGGAGCTGTGAATCGTCGATACAGCGAGAGCCTGAGAGAGAGAGAGAGAGCATCCCGCAACCTTTATACGTTCGGCACACGTCCTGAAGGCATTGATAGGTACGTCCTCCCTGGGGTTTCCTGTGTACAAACCCGATTCGTTCCCTGCCCTGTGCACATGTGACCGATAAAACGTGTGCGTGCTGACCGCCATCGAATTCGCGTTGGCTGTAGCGATGCTTGGAGATGTTTCATGGCATACGTTTGGGCCGTACCCAATGCCACTGTAACTATCGCCAATCTGTGATGCGGCGGTGTCCCGCATGCTGGTTGTTCGACGCGCATACCATGAGGTGGTCGCTATAGAAATCGAAAACGGGGCAGTTTTGAACAGTAGTTTGAACGTTTAAAGTGCTACCGGCTTCAATCCCATCATGTGCGTGGCCGGACGGCAC